>JACEIK010001655.1:68144-108733 GCA_018107945.1 Datura stramonium | reverse complement strand
TTATGTCTTTATAAATAAAAAAAAGTTATTTTTATATTAAAAAGAAATAAAATTTTACTTTTATTTTTATTATAGACTCTCAATTTAAAAAAATGTTATCGAAGCAGCGTCGCGAACCAAAACATCAAAGGAAGTGATTTCTCTCTTTGCTTTGAAGTTTTTTTTTAGAAGGAGAGAGTGGTTGAAGAGATTGTAACTATGATGTTACTTCACTATAATTTAATCATAAATTATTAATTTGCAACCCAGTGATGAAGTAAATTTTGTAATCTGATTTTTCTGTTATTTATTTAAGGCGCGTTGAATACGAAAGAAAATATTTACTTCATATTTAATTGGTCAAATATTTTAAAATTAATTTTATTTTTAAAAATAGAGAAAATAAGTTAGTGATATTTTATATTGACTATGTTCTTCCATCCTCTAATATACATGCATCTTTCATAGCCCTTATTTTCACCGTCTCATGTTAGAGGTGAACATAGTTTGGGTTGGTTCGAATTTTTTAAATATTAAATTAAATCAATTGTATCGAATTCTTAAATTTATAAATCAAATCAAATTAATAAAAGTCGGGTTTTTTCAATTTTGAATTTTTTCTAATTTTTTGGGTTTCTCAATTTTTTTTCGATAAAGACTTCATATAAAATATACAACTTATACATTTCTTTAATTCCTCTCATTTTTTTTTGTTGAATATTTTAGTACAATGTCATCACTCATCTAATATGTGTTATTTTCTTAATTAATGAAACACCTTAAATAGTATCAAGCATGTAGAAGCTCAGATAGTGATCGTGTTATGGAAACCTGAAGATAATATGCTGGACAAATCTGATGAGAGGAATAATGTAGACATGAGGAAGAGTAGAGAAGTGTCAGATTTACAAGAACTGTCAGAGATGCAGAAACAAGAGTTAAAGGATCAGTTGGAAGATAAGAATATTCATGAAAACATTGATAATGTTTGTCAAGCTGGAGATTTATCCCCAAGGAAAAGAGAGGAATTGAATAATAGAGTCAGAAGAGGTAAACTTACAGTACATTTGCAGGTTCAAACAAGGAGTAGTAAGGGGAGACAATCTAGTAGTGATCAATGATTGAGAAACTACTATTTTGGAATATAAGGTTAGTTAATACTCATAATGTTTTTGATAGGTTAATTGACCTTAACAGAAGACATCAATATTCATTCATTTCCTTAATGGAGATTTTTTAAGGACCGGAGGTGATTGATCAATTTAAAAGAAGACTGGGTTTTGAAAATTGTTATGTAAATAGTTCTTCAAAGATATGGGTGTTCTGGAGAGATGAGTGGGAGGGTGAAATTTTTAGTGATTCATCTCAGCAAATCACCATGTCATTCAAAGCTTATAATAAGAAGTTCCTGATCACTTCTATTTATTCCAGATGTAATGTTTTAAAGAGGTTGGAATTATGGGATAGTTCGGAGGTGTTGACATTGAGCATAAAGGAACCATGGATGGTTGGTGGGGATTTCAATGTAATCTTAAGAGAAGAGGAAAACCTGGGTGGTTTGTCTTTTGTGCAAGCTGAGGCTGTGGATTTTGCACAGTGCCTGAGCAATTGTGTATTGATGGAACTTAAAACTTGTGGTAGCAGGTTTACTTTGTGGAGTGAAAGAGTGGAAGATGAGTCTATCTTCAAAAGATTGGATAGAATCTTGATCAATCAAGAGTTTTTGGACTTGTTATCTTCTGGTGAAGCTCATAATTTAATAAGACAAGGGTCTGATCATGCACCTATTCATGTTGTTTGTAACACAAATGAGGAACCAGTGGTGAAGTCTTTCAAGTTCCTTAATTTCTGGACCAAGTATAAGCAGTTCAAGGAGGTGGTAAGGGAGAATTGGGTAGTTGATTTTGTTGGTAACCCTTTTATTATCTTCAAAGTTAAATTGGGCAGGGTGAAGAAGGTTCTAACTGGCTGGAGCAAGTAGTGTTTTGGTAACATCTTTCAGCAGATTGCAATTTTTGAGGATATTATTAAAGTGAAGGAGTCACAACTTGAAATGCTACCTACAGTTGATAATAGGATGGAGTTGTCCAAAACTGAGGCTGAGTTGAAAAGATATAAACATATGGAGGTGGAGTTCTGAAAACAGAAAGCTGGTATGAGATGGTTTGTTGAGGGAGAGAAATATTCTAAATTTTTTCACTCATATGTCAGAGGCAGGAGAAGAAAGCTACATATAAGTGACATTAAGTTGGATGATGGGCAATCAGTAAATTCATCAGAAGCTATAGAGGATGCAACTACTAGCTTTTTTATGCAGCAGTTTTCTGAAGATGGTGGAAACTTTCATTCTGATATGTTAAATAATATTCCAGAGTTAATTTCACAATCTGATAATGAGGTTTTAACAAGGCTGTCAGAAATGGAGGAAGTTAAACCGGTGTTTTTTGATTTGAAGGCTAATAGTAATGGCTTCTCTAGGCTTTTCTTTTAGTGGTTATTCTCAAATTTTAGAAAATAGATCATCTTAAATTTTAAAAAAAACATATTTATTTACTTAAACTAAACACTTTATTTTTAATTTTTTTAATTTTTTTAATTTTTTTAATTTTTTTATATATATATATATATAAAAAAATTAAAAAAATTAAAAAAATTAAAAAAATTAAAAAAATTAAAAAAATTAAAAAAATTAAAAAAATTAAAAAAATTAAAAAAATTAAAAATATTTTTAATTATAAAAAAATCACGCAAAAAATCACTTCAAAGTGTATCATTTTATTTTCCTTTCCCTCGTTTCTTTGTTTTCCTTTTCCTCCTTTATTGTTGACGTTTTGGTGCTTTTAGTTAGGAAATAAAAAATAAGGACTTGAAGAAATTTGACTCACTATTCGTATTGGTAATTTGCATCTACATCAATCTCTTTAATAATATTTTCTCCCTCAATTTAACTATTCTAAGTTTTAATTTATGGAGAACGTAATCTTAATTGGAAAAAATTTAGAGATTAATAATTTGAATAAAAGATTAATAAATAGTCAAGTATAATTATTCGTTAAGTGGGAGAGATATGTTGGGCTAGCTTTATATCCTCTTTTTTTATTATTAATTATAATATTTAATTATTATATAATTTTAATTCTTTAATATGTCTTTTGTTTCATTGTCCTATTTTAAGCAATTTTTTTCAAATATCTTCCTCAAACCCTTTCTGTGAGAGTACATAATATGTTATTGTTGCTTTAGCTTAAAGTGAAATAAATAATTATTACTTTAAAATACAAAACTAAAATTAATAATATATTACTTTCAACTATATATATAAATATATTTAATATTAGGAAATTAATTTTTCTAACACTATTCAATTTTCATATATATTTATAATAAATAAAAATAATTTAATAAATTATATTTTATATTTATTATTTAAAAGACAATTAAAAAATATTTTTAAAAAAATAATAATTAAAATAAAATAAAGAGAATATTCTGTTGCACCGAACACAAGTTCGTAAGCTTTATTACGTGTGAACTGAACATATGCCCAAAGAGTGGCAAATAGTTATGGGCAACAAATTACTCCACTAATATTCAATAGGACATATCTTACTTTCTCTTGTTATTTTTAAATATAATAAATTTAATATTTTAAAAGTTAAAACTTTTAAAACTTATATTTTCTATATTTGAATTTTTGTGTTTTATATTTTCTATTATATTTTAATTTTTAAAATTAATAAATAAAAGTGAATAATTATTTAGTAAACAGGAAAAAAAATTGACAGAGGGAATAGTAATTAAGGAATTAAAGGTACAATTCTAATATTAATATAGTCCACGCGTTTGGAATAATTATGATAACTTTATGGTCACTATTGTTTCAGTTTTTCTTTTTTTCCAAATTTCCGTACACTATGTGAAGGAAAAAAAACTCAAGGTACTAAATAATTTTGAATTAAATTTTATAAAATTTAAATTCAAATTTATAAAATTTTAAATTTTTCTAAATATAGTATGTTAATTTAATAGCCTAATTAATAATACTTATCATTAGTGTAATCATTGACGTTGAGTAAATTTTAACCTAACAAAGATGCGGCCGTAAGTATATGTGTGATGTGATTGTATTCAGTTATCCGCGGCGTGAGGATATCGAAAGGAGTTTTAATTTTTTTTTTTTTAAAGTTATAATTTTTTAAAATAGAAAAAGTATTATATTTTTTCTAATTTATTTATATATATTTATTTTGTATATTTAAATCTTCTTGATAAAAATCTTATCCTCATCATTATATTAAGGATAGAATGAGAATTTTGCAATACTTGCTTCTATTGGCTGAATAAGTGAGTTTAAATGTTGTGTATTGTTTAGTGCACAGATTTATTTATATCGTTACGTTAAATTTATTTATAATAATACGTAAATTTGATACTTGATAAATTTAGAAAGAAAAAATGAATTGTATGTATTTTTATATTTGTAAATTAAGATTTAATTGTATATTAAAAATATATAATTAAATATTATTAATTATATTATAAGATTCATTATTTTCTCTTCCTTCAAATAGTGAATCACTAAAATTAATTTCAGCTTACGCAAATGGAAAATGATGATTAAAACTAGACTTATAATTGTAACCACAGAATTAATAGTTACTTGAAATTAATCTTCCCACATTTCTTGAGAAAGAAAATAAAAATTAACGATTACTTGGACTAATGAAATTATGTACTATCTTCATCTTTCTATTAAAGGACTCAATATTATCTAAAATAGTATAAGGAAAACTTGTACCTTATGGTTTGTATAGCAAATTAACTTGACATCTACTTCACATGTTATATTTATATAATACACATAATTTCCTTTAATTAGTTATCGATTATATTTTATTTGAGCGCCAATTTTATTAGAAAACATTTTAAATAAAATTTTTTTAAAATTTAAATTTGAAACCTTTAATTAATAATAAAAGCACCTCAAATTATTTTACGGGAATCTATATTGATTCCGTATTAGAATGCATGTTCTTTTTAGAAGTATATCCATGAGGTTGGTTTGCATTTTGCATCCCAAATAAGATTGCCATTAATTCCATCATAGCGCAACTCATAAAAAAATCAAAAGGAAATATAAATTATAATAGAGTAAGTTAATTTATACAATTAAAAATAATTATTACTTTTTTAAAAAAAAGATTTAAATCTCTGAACTAACACTTATTTTGTGTACACACCTAAAATAGTGATGGGGATGACTCATCTGATCCTATCTCTAAACTGACGCGTCATTAAACATTTCACTGCCACGTGTCAGTGAGACTTTCTTTTGGAAAATGATCAACGCTTTCCCTATTCGCTACACGTTTATTATATGGTTGGGTTTATATTGTCTTTCTTTGACTGTATAATCTTTTTAAATATTTTTTTTTCCTTGATATTTCCTTCCTCATTTAAATTTAAAAATATTTTAATTTGATTGGATATAAATTTTTTTAAAAAATAAAATAAAATTGTGTCATTTAATTTAAGGAGTGAATAAGTTTAGTGGACACATCAGCTCTATTGTTTTGTATCTCTATGTTCCTGAGTTATTATGTTATTATAATTTTGGTCCATGTATAATTTAATTATGCATATTTAATCTTTACTTAATTTAAATATTTCAATCACTTAAAAGCTAGAAATTTTTAATATATATATTTGGTTTTTAGATTTCATTTACTATTTAGTTTCCTTTAATTATAAAGACTAAAATTATGAATTCAGATTAATTCAGGATTAGATATGTATAGGTAGAAATAATAAAGAGACCAAATTGAAATTACATAATAACTCAAGGACCAATACAACTAGTTTCCAAAAGTCAAAATGTTTGGGTTTTCAAAGAACTAATTTAAAACTTGTGGTGCGGAAAAGCAAAATCTTTGAACGTATTTTTTTATTTATTGTTCTATTGAAGAAGATACATGCATGTTGTGTAGATTTTACAATAAATTCCAAAATTAATAAGTTTTTGGCACAACCACCTTTTTTTTTGTTTATTCGCATTTCTTAGCTCTGTATTTACAAATACAAAAAAAAACAAATAAAAATTGCAGTTTTCAGACGTGGATTATGGTGGAACGGCCGAGATTTTCTTTTTCAGCAGCATAAAAAAAATTTGTGTTTGGAGCGTAAATTGATAACGTGAATTGTGTTTGGAGAATAAGTTGACAGCGTGAAGAATTTGTGCCGGAGGCGTAAATTCGGCGTGAATTGTCTTTGGATATAAGTTTTAACAATTAGCTTTGTGTCGGCGATTATTTTTAAAAAATTATTAAGAGTAACGACATGCCTTGCGGAGTAAATCATAATTAAGGATATTTTCGATATAAAATTTTCATTAAAAAATTGTAAGGATAAAAATTAAAAACTCCTAATTTGAGGAGGCAAAAAAATTAAGCATAGAAATAGGACAATCCTTGCAAAAACTTAAAAAAATAGATGTTTATTAAGCATATAGTCCAAAAGCCCAACTCAAAAGATAAGTCGCTCAAACCAATATAAAAATTCACAAGCATATCTTTATAAATTTTTCATGTAAGGACTCTTCGACACTAAACACAAAAATTTAAAGCTTCGGGCTATAACTTAAATAAGGCTCTTAAAATTGGTTATCTGTGTACTTCTCAATTATCATACGTGCGTTTAGTTATCCTTCTTCATTTAAAGTCTCAATAAATTATATAATCTTTAATTTGTTATATTTTATTTTATTTTTATAATACCTAATTAGAGTATATATATATATTTTCTTTAGTCCCTAAAATGTTCTTCAGGTACGTAAAAAAATAATTCAATGGACATAACAAAATTTTGCGTAAAAGAACTAAAAAGTATTTGGTCAACCTAATGGAAATTATATTAGCTGGGTGATCAACTTGAGTCATGAAATAAATTGAAGAAAAAGTCAAAATAACTAGTGCTTAGCAGTTCAGACATTCTGAGGCATATGGTCAACAGTGAGCTTTTAAGAAAATGTATATATTTTCTCTTTTTAATTTATGTGATATTATTCGAATTTTATGAGTAATTATTTGAATTTCTAATTATCATAAATTTATAAATTAAAATACCCAATTAAATTAAAATACATAAAAAAAATAAAAAAAATAAAAAGTTTAAAATTTAATTTTCTTTCTAATTATAAAAAAGTGATATTATTTTTATGATGGATTAAAAAATAAAATGTGTTAAATAAATTTGGACGAAGGAAATATTATTTATTTGGTGCTAATTTAATGTTTTCAAATCTTAGCCCATTATTCGCAAAGAAAATCAAGAAAATGTTGAATAAATTGAAAGTAAACTTGATATTAGTCAACTACTCCACTTGTTTTTTAGATAAACTTAATATCTTAATGTCAAATTTATAGTTAAAGTTAGCTGAAAATTATTTGAACAAATGCCCCTACTCCACCAAAGTTAACTTGTATAAACTTTCATTCATAATGAATGATTATTATTAATTATTATTATTGTATTTTTAAAAAGAAAGTGAAATAAAGACGTATTCATCTAGATATACTCGAATGATGTACTATTTGAGTAAGATTTTCTCTTTGGGGTATAGATAGTTGAACGTTGTCTTATTTGTCGACCGAATATATTTGGTGGTAGTTTAGTATAATATACTTGTTCTCCAATTAAATCAGTAGGATATATTTGGTGGTAGTTTTGTGTCTTGTATCAATTTCCCATTTATATTAGTAGTAGCAATATCTTTTTCATAGTTTATCTATATTTGATTTTTGTTTTATTTTTTATGCGCTTTGATTATCGCATTTATTTTATTATTATTGTTGCTCATTTTTCTATTATCTTATATGTCACTCTTTACTTCTCTATTTTCTTTTATGATTGCTTTGATTTGCATTTATTTGAGTGGGGGATCTTTCAATAACTTTTTTACCTTCATAAAATAGGAGTAAGTTTGTGGCACAGCTTTATTCTCTCCGAGCCAGTATAAGATCTCATTGAATATCTTGTTGATATTGTTGTTTTCTTATTATCTTTTTACATAAATAAATAAGAATACTTATACAGTAAAAGAAACTACCATGAAGACATGTTTACTTTATTCGAATTACATGTGAACGAAAAACTAATGCAAATATAAGAAGAATTAGCTTTCGAATAGCTACTTACTTAACCACATAAATTTAAAATATTGAAAGATGTATAATATATGATAATATGTATTATTATATATAATTAGTGTATTTTTAACCTGTTTTAAAATGTCTTTTTTAACTTTAATAAATTTTAAAAATGTAAAATTAATTAATTTTTAAAAAATTAAAGTACATAAATGGTAGTAGTAATATTAAGGACTTGTAAGTTGCAAGCAGCAATTTAGATTTGGGCTTAGACTACTAAAGCCTGACCCATTCATTATTCAGCCCAATAGATTTTGGATTCACTTGATTGATGTCACATGTCAGTTCCTCTTTAAGAGGACTTGTTTTGAAGAGGCTAAACTTTGTTTGCTTCCTCCATTATAATTTGTGTGAACATTATTTAGTGTATATGAGGTTTTAAGAGACAAACAGAAAAGAAAAAGAAAATTTTAAAATTTGTGATTTTTTTAAATATATTATAACATTTGTGTACTTATAAGATAACTCGTGATCTTAAGATATGTTTGGTACTAGGGATAAATTATAACTAATTTAAAAATTAACTTTGGGATGAAATTTATCCCACGTTTAGCTGAGATAGGAGTTTTCGGAATAGCTTATTTCGAGATTAGTTATTCGGGATATAGTGTTATTTTTATTCTACTTTGAAGGTGGGATAACAATCTCAAAATATATTTAGGGGATAACTTGTTTCTCAATCAACGAGCCCTTAAAGTAATAGCAACACAGCCTAACCAACTTTTTATATCTCACGATTCTTATACAATCTTTTCAAATAGGTAAAAGTTCGCTAACAAAAGTTTAATACGGTGTGTAAAAAGCCATTCTAAACAAAACACAACATTTATTGATCGAATTTTTAGTTTAATAAATAAAAGCAGGTTATAATTAATGCTTGTCTTTAATATAATCCCCCCACATAGTTGGCAAACTTATCTCCGATATACATGCTTGTAAAAGTTGGTAAGAGTGATAACACCAATAATAAATTTTATTTTACATCACGAAATAAATAGTTTGTAAATATAAAATAGTGGTTTCTTTTTAAAATAAACTTGTATGTCAAATTTTATATTTATGAAAAATAAATCTCATGATTTGGAATCTCGTCAAGATTCTTTAATAATTGAGTTTTTATCTCGTGATGTGAAATCGCGTATCTAGAAAGACTACTAAAATTCGGTTTTAGAGATTGAATGATTCACGGCTATTTATGAATTTTTCCCCTCAATTTTTAATATGTCATAATATTTATATAATATAAAAACTTTAATATTACGAGAAAATTTAGAATTAAATTATTTTTAATTTATAAATAATCTGACCTTTTTCGAACTGACTAAAAATAAAGTATAAATCACATAGAATTAAATCATCATTAGTCAAGAGGTTAGAATTTAGATGAATCCAAAGAACAAGCAAACACCTAATGACATCCACCCAAAACATTAAAACTTTTATCCAAATTTATACAAGCAAAAAAACAAGTTATTGTCACGTCAAAAAAATACTACTATTTATTATTATATATTTTACTAATAATAAATATTAATCTAAAATCAACAACCCAAGAAAAAATTGGCAGACTTAGAACAAAAACATAGTGGTTGCCGACAGAAGACCACAGTTGGAGCTACAATCAAGTTATTGTCACGTCAAAAAAATACTACTATTTATTATTATATATTTTACTAATAATAAATATTAATCTAAAATCAACAACCCAAGAAAAAATTGGCAGACTTAGAACAAAAACATATTGATTTGCCGACAGAGAGAGACAGTTGGGAGCTACAATGTCTTTGTCCACCAACTAATAAGGAGATCATATCAATTATATCAAATAATAATACAGTCCTAACTAAGTTTAGTAAAAAATAATGGGACATAACTTGGCAAAATTATTGACACCCTAATCAAATCACACATCGATATAATACGAGAGATATTGAGTATATATTATAAAAAAATAAGTCTTAAATTTTAGTGATGTCTTTTAAAGTTGTATGGGGCTATGCCCGAATCGGATAATAGCACCAGTGGATTGAGTTGTTACATGTGGTATCAGAGTTAATATACGTGCAACCTTGGATGACGGTGAGACAAACCTTATCTTTGTGACGATGGTGGATTAAAATATAACGAGGACGTTGAATCCTTAAGAAAGATGTATGTGACATCTTAAGCAAATTTTATATCAATAAAATACGGAAAGATGTCGGATATATTAAAAAATATTAGATATTCGTAATGCATTTTAAAATTGTTCTGGCCTTGCCCAAATTAGACAATTATAACTAATAGGATGAACTGTTACAATCTGTCTCAACTATGTCTCCTGTAGAAGCTGACTTTTGTTCAAGTATACATTTTGTTTGTGCACTCAAAATGATACTAAATAAAGGCTAAAAGAGTCCTAGCAAGTTCAAGACACCTAAATATGTAAAGAGTACCTAAACCAAAGTCCTTTAACCCCACCAACCTACATCCCTACGAAATAAAAAAAATTAAAATTCTATGATGGTGATGTTCGCGCCAATTTGTACTTACAGTATGGGTTAAACTTCGGCTTTAATAGTTGGACGTATGCAACAGAGGGTGACACGTGGAGATCGAAGATAGATAGGACATGACTCAGTAAAAGTGATATCAGTCTCAATGCTTGTACTTGTCCGATAAGATTGTTCTTACCGGTTTGATTAGGTTTTGACCAATATAAATGAACCAAACCGACCCGTAAACACCTGGGGTTTATTTATAAAAGCACCCCTTCCCCTTACTTGTAGTCATCTGTGTTTCATCACTATCTTTTTATTACTCCCAAACATTGCAATTCAAGCTCTCAAGATCACAAAGCTCTTGCTACCTGGTGATGTGGCAAGGCGGCTACACCAGAGATATCTTAATAGGATTCAATTATGATGCAAATTGAATTAATTTGGATGGAATCGATTATTCCAGGAGCAGTAGCTCGAAGAATATGAATGCTACAGTCAGGGCAAAATCGAGAAGGTAGCTAAGATGATAAGAAATAAGAGAGAAGAGGATTTGATATTATTCATGAATGATCCAATCTTGTACATCAATGCCCTATTTATAAAGCAGTAGAACTAATTCAATACAATCAGCCTAACTAACTTTTGGATTCACTACTTAACTAACTTCTGGAACTAACTCCCTAACTAACTAACTAACTGCTAACAATATTCCAGAAATGCAACCAACTCTTCCTCTGACTCAACTATCTTCTTCCACCTACACCTCCCACTTGCATCAATACCTCCTCAATAAAAGACAACCTTGACCTCAAGGCTGAAAGGAAGGAAACTTATTAGGAGCTCAGAAAGAATCTCCCAAGTAGCTTGAGCAGCATCAAGACCAAGCCACTTAACCAACACCTGACAAACAACCTTGTTACCTCTTTGATCATCCTTCTCTCCAAAATGGCTTCTGGTGAAGGGCAGTAAGGACTAGAAATATGCAGAACAGGAGGATGACTAATGACAACAGGAAGTTCATGACAAAACTTCAACTGAGGCACATGGAAGGTAGGTGAATGAGCACATCAGCTGGTAAGAGTAACTTGTAAGCAACAACCCCAACTTTAGCAACAATCACATAGGGCCCAAAGTACTTAGCAACAAGTTTATTGAAGGGTCTGAAAGCCACAAACAATTGTCTGTAAGTTGTAACTTCAAATAGACCCAATCCCCCACACTGAACTGTCTATTAGACCTATGCTTGTTAGCCAAATCTTTTATTCTTTGCTGGACTCTAGACAAATGGAACCTCAACAATGTGATGATAGCTTCTCTAGCTTCTAAGGATCTGTCAACCATCTCACAGGAGGCACCACCAGCTAAATAAGGCAGATAAATTGGAGGCTTCTACCCATACAAGACCTCATAAGGAGAACATCTAATGACAGAGTGATAAGTGGTGTTGTACCACCATTCAGCTAATGGCAAATAAACAACCCATTCCACAAGACTATCTGAACAAAAGCACCAGAGATAAGTCTCTAATGTTCTGTTTAACACCTCAGTTTGACTATCAGTCCGAGGATGGTAAGCAGTAGACTGATGTAACTGAACCCCTTGGAGAGAAAACAATTCCTGCCAAAATGAGCTCAAGAAAATAGGATCCCTATCACTGACCATAGAAGAAGGCATACCATGCAGCTTGAAAACATGATCTAAGAACTTCTGAGCTACAATCTGGGCAGTGTGTGGGTGATGCAAGGAAATAAAATGGTCATACTTGCTCAATCTGTCAATCACCACTAAAATAACATCCTGACCCTTGGATTTAGGTAAACCTTCTATGAAATCCAAGATTATATCAGTCCAAACACCATCAGGAATAGGGAGAGGTTGTAGAAGACCAAGATAAGCAGCAGCATCATACTTGTGCCTCTGACACACATCACACCTATTAGTGAAATCTCTGATGTCCTGATCCATAGACTTCCAATAAAATAAGGATTGCAACCTCTTAATAGTGACATCCATGCCAAAGTGACCCCCTTGAGGAGTAGAATTCCATAAATGAATAAGGTGCTCTCTCAGCTGAGGGTCAGATCCAACCACCAACCTACCCTTCCACCTAAGCTGAGAGTTGATCCAAGTAAAGGATTTGTAAGGTTGCACCTGTAACTTGGATATCACTGTCTGTAAATGATCATCAACAGACCAAGATTGTTGAAGCCTTTCCAATAGATCAGTATGGAGAGTCAATAAGGAAAGAGCTAATAACTCAGAACCTTGATTCCTAGATAGAGCATCAACAACCTTGTTGTCCATTCCCTTCTTATACTCAATGGTAAAATCAAAGACCATAAGCTTAGAAACACCAGCCACCTGAAAATCAGTGTGTATGTTTTGCTCAAGTAAATGTTTGAGGGCCTTCTAATCAGTCCTGACTATAAAAGGCTTGCTAAGCAGATAGTGAGACCATTTGGTGACAGCAAAGACCAAAGCCAACAATTTCCTGTCATATACACACATGGCCTGATGTCTAGGAGCCAATGTTTTACTAATATAAGCAATAAGATGTCCTTGTTGCATTAGGACAGCCCCAATGCCTGTGCCACTAACATCAGTCTCAATAACAAATGGTAAGTCATAGTTAGGCAAAGCTAACACAGGAGCAAACACCAAAGCCTTCTTGAAAGTATTAAAGGCAGCAGTAGCTTCGACAGTCCATGTAAAACCATCTTTCTTAAGCAAGTCATGTAAAAGCTTGCATATACTTTCAAAACCTTTAATGAATCTCCTATAGTATCCTGCTAATCCAAGGAAGCCCCTTAACTGTTTAATAGACTCTAGTAGTTTCCTCTCTTGAACAGCTAAGACCTTCTTAACATTAGTTGCCACCCCTTGAGCACTGATAATATGACCTAAGTATTCAACTTCCAACACCCCAAAAGCACATTTGGAAGCTTTGGCATAGAGCCTATACTGCTTCATCAGCTCAATACAGCTTCCAAGTGGGACACATGGGCTGTCATGGTCCTACTGTAAACCAGAATATCATAAAAAAAAAAACCAAGACTGATTTCCTGAGCAAAGGTTTAAAAACTGAATTCATAAGACTTTGGAAGGAAAAATGTGCATTAATCAATCCAAAAGGCATCACCAAGAATTCATAGTGCCCTTCATGAATTTTAAAAGCAGTTTTGTGAACATCAGGCTGTGTCATTTTCAACTGATGGTAGCCTGCTCTAAGATCAATCTTGGAGAAAATCTCAGCCCCTCCTAATTCACTGTAGCTTGATTCAAATTCCTATAGTCAATGCAGAGTCTCCAACTATCATCTTTCTTACTGACCAACACTACTGGAGAAGCATTGGGCTAGTACTATGCTGAATTACCCCTTGATCCAATATTTTTTGCACCAATTTTTCAATAATGTCCTTTTTTACTCCAGGATACCTATAGGGTCTCTTGCTAATAGGAAAAGCAGATTCTATAAGTGAAATTCTATGATCATAGGGTCCTCTATGTGGAGGTAATGCAGTAGGAACCTCAAAAATACACTTGTATTTCTCCAGTAAAGAAGATAAAACAAATGGAATAGCAGTACCTTGAGCAGCTTGGATAGTGTTACATTGCATTTCTGAAGTGGAGATCAGTAACAACATATAAAGCTGCAATTTTTTCACAGGCTTCCTGTTCAATACTCTAGCCTTGGTAGTCTTCATCTGACTTGTTGCACCCCTCAACACGTGCTTCTTTCCCTTGTACATAAACTCAATAGTTCTATTACCAAAATCAAAAAGAATTCTGCCTAATGTGTTTAGCCACTGAACTCCCAAGACTATATCAACATTGCCTAAAGGCAGTGATAGGAAATCAAAGGAACATGTGGTGCCTTGCAACAACCACTACATATTTCTACAAATAGAGGCAGTCTGTACCTTCCTGCCATCAGCTACACTCACAGATTGCTGCATGATTGTATTAGCTTTGCATCCTAACCTCTTTGCCACCTCTTCATCAATGAAATTATGAGTACTGCATGTATCAATAAGAACTTGTAAAGGCTGCTTCTCATGGTACCTTGTGACTCTAATAGTTTGATACCCCATGACACCAGTAAATGCTTGTAGTGATATGGTCATACACTCTTCTTGACAATCAGTGTGACCCTGCTCTTCTTGATCCTTTAGTTGGTCATGTTCTTCTTCAATAACTGTGTCTCCTTCTTCACCTACTTCCACCAAACATAACTGCTTCTTGGCCTTACATACATGTCCTCTTACATACTTTTCATCACAAAGGAAGAACAGGCCTTTGGCTCTTTTCATCTATCTCTGCAACAGTCAACTTCCTTCCATTTGTATTGCTCTGGAACCCACTGATTCTATTAGCAAGAGCTTCAAAAGGTTTCTTGAATGTATTGCCAGAGGTTGTTGCTCTTTGGAAGTTCTGGTATCTAGGAAAACTTGAATTTGGCAAGATGGGATTCTGGATTTTTCCAGAAGGTCTAATTCCCGAGTATTTAGCCTGTGCCTCAAAAGCTTCCTCTTGTAGTCTAGCAAGTCTGTAAGCTTGCATTAGAGTCTTTGGAGCTTGAATCTTAACTGCCTTATTCAACTCAGGTCTAAGACCCCCCAAAAAACAACTAATAGCATTCTCATTAGACAAATTTACCCCAGTCAGTAACCTATCAAATTCAGCCTGGTAAGTCTTAACATCACTGGTTTGCTGATGATTTTTGATAGCCTCAATCGAATCTTCAAATCCTTTCCCAAACCTCTCGTTCAAAGCCAAAATATACTCAGTCCAAGTAGGATTTGTAGCAGAATTTCTAGCTTTGATATAAGACCTGTGCCAAGCTATGGCTTCTCCATCAAAATGAATGGAAGAGATCTTCACCCTCTGATTATAAGGAATCTCATCCATAGAAAAGAATTATCCCACCTTATACAACCAAGTTTTAAGATCCTGACCAGAAAATCTAGGAAAATCTATCTTAGAGCATCGAGTAAGAAAATTACCATTCCCTCCGGCCTGAAAATCTCTTCCTGAATTCATCTGTCTAATACCTCCCGAAGTATCACCTCTAGCAGAGGATTCTGCTCTTCCAGACTCGAATTCTCCTTCCTTCTGCTTCATAACATCAAGGGCTTGTTTGATCTCCAACAATTCCTTACCAGTTCTCACATTACGATCATTCATGCTCCCATTAACTTCTGTAACTGTTCTTGAATCAATAAGAACTTGTCCTCCACATCTTCTGCAGGTCTGTCTTGTTGCTTACTACGCGTCATTGCCATGCCAAGGATTGATAGCTCTGATACCAATTGATGCAAATTGGATTAATTTGGATGGAATCGATTATTCCAGGAGCAGTAACTCGAAGAATATGAATGCTACAGTCAGGGCAAAACCGAGAAGGTAACTAAGATGATAAGAAAAAAGAGAGAAGAAGATTTGATATTATTCATGAATGATCTAATCTTGTACATCAATGCCTTATTTATAAAGCAGTAGAGCTAATTCAATACAATCAGCCTAACTAACTTTTGGATCCACTACTTAACTACCTCCCTAACTAACTAACTAACTGGTAACAGAATTCCGGAAATGCAACTAACTCTTCCTCTGACTCAACTATCTTCTTCCACCTACACCTCCCACTTGCATCAAATTACTTTACCTCCTTATGCTATTTCAGTATTTACAATACCCGTCTATAGCTGTGATTACACTAATTTAGCATCAAGAACCTTATTATTTGGTCATCTTAATCAACATTTCATTGGGTAGGATCGTACCGAGATAATTGTCCACCAAAATTTAGGCATATAAAAGAAAATCATCCAAGGTAGTTTTCTTTGTTGGGATGGATCCCTGGTGTCCCAAGAAACAAATAATTTGACTACAAGGGTAAAATGGCCGGGTTCCATTAGTCTTGCCATGACAATGACAAGTTGACAACCAATGTGCAAAAAAGTAGGGTGGGAACAGCAGAATGTGGATCCTTCATAAAAAAAATGAAGGCTGCTGACTGCACATGGAACCTTTATCATCAGGCACATGGTGAAGCACTTGACGCAGTTAATAAGAGCAGCAAAACCATGTTCGCGCCTCACCTGGCAAGGGGACTGAGAGAGCACCTGACTCTCAATAATGCAACTTTAACCAGTACCCAGTAGTACAACAATAAATAAACATAACCCCACTTGCTCGACAAGCCATTCAAATAACAAAAAGAATCTTAGAACTATTGAGAAATTCTAGATCGAAAACAAACATGAACGGGAAAGATATTTTACAAAAATGGCTGAAAAGGTACTAAATTCATAACGGCATAATGGAGAATATCAAGATGAAAAGATAACAAATATTTAAGCAGAAACAGGTAACAGTATTACAGCTAGAAACCCACGCTCCTCACTCTCTCCAGCAATCACTCCTGATAAACTAACATGAGCCCAGATCTAGGGGGACTTTAACAGCAACGTGTAAACAAATATGGAACATTCAAGAAAAAGAAATGCTCATAACCCAGGGAGATCAGAAACATATTACACAACATATAATAAAATGTGTTTCTTCAGTTCTCTTCATTCACATCATACTCCTCATCCTCGTATTCACCTTCTTCATCAGCAGTGGCATCTTGATATTGCTGATACTCAGACACAAGATCGTTCATGTTGCTTTCGGCTTCTGTGAACTCCATTTCATCCATTCCTTCCCCTGTGTACCAATGCAAGAAAGCCTTTCTCCTGAACATAGCAGTAAACTGCTCGCTCACCCTCCTAAACATTTCCTGAATGGAAGTTGAGTTTCCAATGAAGGTGGATGCCATTGAGAGACCTCTTGGCGGGATGTCACAGACACTGGATTTCACATTGTTTGGAATCCATTCAACAAAGTAAGATGAGTTCTTGTTCTGAACATTAATCATCTGCTCATCAACTTCCTTAGTGCTCATTTTGCCTCTGAACATGGCTGAGGCAGTAAGGTAACGACCATGACGTGGATCAGCAGCACACATCATGTTCTTGGCATCCCACATTTGCTGGGTCAGCTCTGGGACTGTAAGTGCACGGTATTGCTGTGAACCACGAGAAGTGAGAGGAGCAAATCCAACCATGAAAAAGTGTAAACGAGGGAAGGGGATCAGGTTAACAGCAAGCTTCCGAAGATCAGAGTTCAATTGACCCGGGAACCTGAGGCAGCAAGTGACCCCACTCATTGTAGCAGAAATCAAGTGGTTCAAATCACCAACTGCAACATGATATAAAAGCATATTTAGCAAGTGTAAGGAAAGATGACCAGAAACCTATCACAATCTCTAAAATGTTTGGGAAGGAAATAAGGAAACAATCAACCATAAGAAAAAAACAGAGAATTTAAATTTCATTCCAAAACGACTTAATGTGTGATGCTCCAAACAATATTGGGACTAACTGAAAGGGGAGATAATTAAATTTGAATATATATATATTTGACTACCATAACACAAAAACAAAATTGAAAATAAAAGGCAGTTATGAATAAAGAACAGATCTACAAAAGCGGATAAATGCCAATTTACATATTTATCAGTTATCATAATCATGCAGCATAAATCAAGGCTAAATGGTTAGCTTAAGACTTAAACATGCATGCACATGTCTGTTAGTGAAAATATATTGTCTGTATCTGATTAGGCTTGTGGGTTACAGCTCAAAGTTAACTGGCACAACATACAGACACTAGGAAATGGCCAAATCACCAGCTTACCCACCTTATTATAGAGAGAGATGAAATAAATAACAGGGACCAAACGAACTGCTCCTGTGGCAGCAGGACCACAGATCAAGATATCTAGGGTTCTTAGGAATTTCAATAGTTTTGGCTCAAGCAAGTACCTCCTACAACAATTTCTGAGAGAACCATTTAATACCAACTTAGAAATTAGCTGAAAGTCTACCTATACATTAGCTGAAAGTCGACATAAAGAGATAAAGAAGACACTTTATAACCAGATATTATCTATGAAAGCTGCATTTTACACCAGTTTAGAAAGGGTGAAAAGGAAAGCTCAATCTACAGATCAATAATCAAAGCACATAGACAAAAAGTAAAATTTATAAATTTAGATAACATATACTCACAGCTGGGTGTGGTAAGCTTGAGAGTCCTGAAACAGATGTCATATAGAGCTTCATTGTCAAGCACCATACACTCATCAGCATTTTCAACAAGCTGATGTACTGAAAGGGTAGCATTATATGGTTCAACCACTGTATCTGAAACCTTTGGTGATGGGAACACAGAGAACGTGAGCATCATGCGGTCAGGGTATTCCTCCCTGATTTTGGAGATCAGCAAAGTTCCCATTCCGGAGCCTGTTCCTCCACCAAGTGAATGACACACTTGGAAACCTGCAAAAAGTAGAACAATGTATCAATAACACCACAATATTGCCCAAATTAAGCACAGTTATGCTGCCAACTAAGAAATACTACTCAAATTGATGAATGTACCTTGAAGACAGTCACAATTCTCAGCCTCCTTCCTGACAACATCAAGAACAGAATCAATAAGCTCTGCACCCTCAGTGTAATGACCCTTAGCCCAATTGTTTCCAGCACCAGACTGACCGAAAACAAAGTTATCAGGCCTAAATATCTGGCCGTAAGGACCAGTTCTCACACTGTCCATTGTACCAGGCTCGAGATCCATGAGCACTGCACGGGGAACAAACCTCCCACATGAAGCTTCATTGTAATAAACATTAACACGTTCCAATTGCAGATCTGAAGTTCCAACATAGCGTCCGGTAGGATCAATTCCATGTTCATCACATACAACTTCCCAGAACTTTGATCCAATCTGGTTGCCACATTGTCCACCTTGGATGTGAAGGATTTCTCTCATCTTCTCTGAAATTAACAACATGTTCTAAGTTCTTTTTCTCTTATATTAAAAATCAACAATAGATATAATATAATGTTCACAATTAAAACATCTGATTTTCACGAAATTTTAAAGAGAACAAGTGGATCACTGCGACATTTACCTATTAAATATAAATCTCAATAGATAAAGCTTAGTGTTATTAAGCAATTTGTGAGTTCTACTAAATGTTGATCCAAACTAACATTCTACTGAATCAAGGACATTATTCACCCCAATATCTATACAGAACACATTTTCCACAGATCTCAACAAATCGACTAGCCACAGTATATTGTATGCAAAACTCAAGCAAATCTAAGACATGTGATCCAAAACAGCAAATTCTCAGATCTGGAAATCAGTGAAACATAGAAAAACTCATTCGATCTAAGATATTGCAGAAACAAATCAAAATCAATGAAATGAGCCAAAAAAAATTACAATAAGACCTTATCGATCTAATAAAATTATCACATGCGGAAGATTTTTACAAAGCATTCAAGGAAAATGAGACAAAAATCATTTTAAGATTAAAATAAGTAGCAAATTAATCAAAAACTACAAATGCAATTCAAAAAATCATAGATCTGAAAACATTAAACACAAAAACATACCTTCTAAATAGAGAAGAAAACTGAAGAGATCTGAAAATTGATGGAGAGTGAAGTAGAAGTGTAGAACTACTCACTCGATCGGAGAGAGTAGTATAGAGTGGGCGTGAGGGAAGTGAAGCCTAGGACAGAATTTTATATGAGAAAGAGGGAAGGATCAAGGGCTGTAATTTATTCCATCCTATTACATCTGGACCCCTTTGATGGAAAAACCGACGGTCACGATGAGCTCTATAATGGGGCGAGATTTGATTTATAGGTAAAATATATACTAATGGTTGGGACTTGGGAGATATTTTAGTGACGATTATGTCCTTTGTGATGTGAAATGACTTCCGTGTCCTCCCACAGCTGTCTTACAATCTTAATTCTTACCTCCTGGGCCCTGTTTCCTTTTACGATAATTAGGAGTTGTTTGGTAAAGTGTATTAGTGTTGGTATATAGTTTTACATAATATTTAGTTGAAATTCTCATCTATGTATATCCAATATTAGTATTATTTATATGTTTACATTTGGTAATGTTTATATAAGAAATATATATTATTTTTAATATAATAAATTAAACAGTTTATAAAAAATAATATTATCATAACTAATTCTAATGACACTAACTTCAATTATCATAACTAATTCTCGTATTTACTAACTTCAATAGTGTTAGTCTTTGAACTAAATGACTGTGACATGATTTGGGTTGATCGATATTTTATAAAATATTAACTTTTGATTATTTTATGCTATATAATTAAGTTATACTTTTCAAAATTGCTCCAATCATGTCGGTTGTGTTTTTCTGTGTGTGTAATAATACAATTTGGTTAATTGTCAATAATTTTTTATCCATTGCACTCTAATGATAAAATATATTTGAATTTCTGCAAGTGAATAATGGTATTCTTCTGTTCTAGCTTGAAAGGCAAGTAAACTATAGACACTCATTAGTTATAACTACTCCCTTCAACTTAGATGGTATAGTTATGACTCTGAGATTCATTTGCAAAGTTAAAAAGTTCTAATTACGAATTTGATAAATTAAGTCAGAATTATTCTATATTTTGCATTGAAGATTCATTAAATATGATAATTTAATAAAATTGTGTTTTTTAAAAATTCAATAGATATTTATAGACATCAAATTTTAATCGATCGATTTAAAATAAGTCTCTACGAAACAAGCTTAATTTATATCTCAAATCATAAGTTACATTAGAATTTCTCAGAGGTTGCTCTATCCGTAGACCCTAGCTTCACATTTATAAAGATAAGAACATATTTTTATCAAGGAAACATACCAAATATCACATAAACTCCTGGATATAGATTACAAAAAGATCGAACCAAAATATTGCTTTTATCAAAGCCTTATTGACGACGACCTTCGAACTGAGTCAAGGGATCTTCTTCCTAGATCGAGATCAACTCAAAGTGATAGTCGACGTATTTAATAATCAAATTCATCTCAAAAAAATTCAAATTAATTTACATTCAAAAAATACACTATTAACAGTCTTTCAATTATAAAGTCAAGGGATATTCTTTCTAGATCTAAGATCAACTCAAAGTGATCATCACTTATGTTTTCCTTACATGATATGTTTGAAAAGAAAATTAGTAAAAGTATTATAAGGATAAAGAAATTGCGACTTTGTTGTGTAATTTTATATTGTTACTAGTTGTTGTTCTGTTATTATATGTTTTCTCCTTTACTATGGTTATTTTCTTTCAGGACTATTTTTTTATAAGTCGAGAGTCTACCGGAAACAGTCTCTCTATCTCTGAGATGGAAGTAAGGTCCGCCTACATTCTACCCTCGTCAGACCTCATTTTGTGAGATTACACTGAATTGTCGTTGCTGTTATTATAAGGATAAACAGATACTCTCACTTGTTAGATCTCTATTGGTCATACATTCACGAGACAGTAATGAGTGAATTAAAAAGAACATGATGTTAAGCAAAGAGACAAATAAATCCCTAAGTACATCATATATTATAAAAGGAGTTCACATGAAATAACATTGTTAGCATGTGCTGTTGCCTTGATCCTTGTATCACTCTTATTAGCCCTAATATTTTGGGACATTATATAATTAGGAATAAAAAATTGCTTTTCTGTACAGTAAAAAAAGATAATGAATGTATCTTTCCAACTTGCTTTCAACTCACTTGTACTTAAAATAATAATTAAGTTTGAATGATTGAGAATATTGTTTCACCTAATTAAAGTAAAGATTTGAATGTCACAACCACCATTAAAGTGAAATTTGAAGCAAGTATATTCTTTTGAAGTGCAGTTATATAATTACATTATCGAAATATATAGTTAGCGGCGAATTTCGCTTAAAGCCGAGGGTTCATCGGAAACCCTTTCTAATTTTGAGGCAGTGGTAAGGTCTGCATACATTATGTCCTCTCCAAACTTCACTTGATGGAATTATACTGAATTGTTATTATTGTTGTTATAGTTAGTGACAAATTCAAATAAAAACGCACAGAGCCAATATAATTCAAAATTTTGAGGGAGAACTTTAATTATTTATGTATGAAAAATAAATATTTATAAAATTAATATTGTACCTTGTGTATATGAAATCAGTCACCTAAACAGATATAGGTATGTTCCTTCATAATAGATTAACTTGCAAACTTTTGAATGGAATTAACATATGTAAAATTTGCATAAAATCAAATAATGAGTTAAGTAAATAGATAATTGCTAATAAAACTATATGAAATATTAAAACATGAATCAACACTATATATTTTAATAATAAACACTTTGTATAGTCAAAAAATAAAGCCCAGTGAACAGTATGGGATTCATATACACCGTAAAACTTCACTAGTATTTATTTGATAATTTTATATCTGTTATAGTAATGTGTTGTTATATATGTATATAAATATTTGATATGTAGACCTTATTTAGCTATTATAAACAGAAATATATAAAAAAATTAGTTTAATAATTTTGTGTACCAAAAAAAAGAAATGCATTTATAAATCATGTCATATTTACATTCCGACAACATTACTCATACTAATAGTTTTGACAAAAAATACTGGCTAGACTTGGGGCTCAATATTCAAAATATCAACATAACACATATTCATTAGCTGCAAAACATGAATGAACTCAACATCACTATTCCAAACAACTCTCTGTTGTAGAAAGATTTCTACCCATTTGCTCTATGACACATTTGGCAAAACCATAAGCATCATGTATATCAAAACTATTGTGCAAGCATCAACCCTTAAGTAACATGAATAACAAACGTGAAACATAAATCACTTGGTCACCTCCTTCAGCTGATTACTACAAACTAAGCATCCATGCTTCCTTCTCAAAAAAAAACAAACTATATGTAATAGACTAGCTAGGCTTGAAAACATCAGTTCCAATTCTATATGTCAAAAAAAATCACATTGGAAGCATGGCTCCAAGAATAGATACTGGCCTGCAATGCACGAATCGGACTCCAGTGCAAGGTACTGAACATTAGATGAGAAACCGCCCAAAAAGGAGCATGCTAACACCAAAAATTGTCACATGGTTCAATGTACATGATTTTTCATCTATCGAACAATATTAAAAAAATACTCTCTCCATTTCTTTTATTTGTCACATTTCGTTTAATGAGAGTTAAACTATATGAACTTTGACCAATATTTTAGGATGTATTTTTTTTATCATATTAATATGAGAAGAATTGCAACTTATAGTATTTTTCGTATAGTTTTCTAATATCTAAATCTTAAATTTAAAATATTAAATTAATTTAATTTAATTTAACTTCAAAACTAATTAATCAAATTAACTCTCCTGAAATGACATGTAACAGCTAAAATGAAATGAAGGAAATATAAAAAACAAGTTTAAGTGATATTAAAATTGTTGTATTTCTGACAACCAGGTAATGGGCAAACAAATTTCTAATTACACCTAAGATTATAAGTAGGTAATATTCAAGAGGAAAGAAGAAAAATTAGCCGGAAATTCGTCTTTCAAATCCAATAGGATAAAAGTCGAACATTGTTTTTGGTGAAGAGCAATTCAAATCAGATTTTCTTTTAAAAAAAAGTGTAGATCGAGAACATCAAGATGTTCAATTTTTTTTTCTGGTTCGGTATTCAACATTTATATTGATGCTTTGATTATAATTCGAATTTGTATCGCGTAAGATCTACTAAAAGAAAAATGCTTCCTCATGAATATTTTTTCATATTTAAAACTCAAATCTGATCGAGATCTTTAATTAAAAATAAAAAAATCTTATTTATTTTACCACGATTTGTGTTGGCTCAATATGTCGAAATATACCTTGATTCACAAATAAATAGTTTTGGTAGTGAAAAAATCACATCTCAAATCGTCAAATGTAAACTTTGTGCAAAGAAAAAGAAAAAGGTTTGGCATACTTTAGACCGAAGCAAAGTTTAGGATAGTTAGGTGACAGGTTGGCCACGGCGGTGCTCACACTCCACTATTTCACTTGTAACTTTAACTAGAGGTGGCAAATGGGCGGATTAAGTTAAATTTGAGCGGGTCAAAATAAGTTGAGTTAATAAATAGTGAGTCATTGATCTGCCCAAAAGTTAGTTGGACTGAGTTAATAAATAGACGGATTATTGACCTGCCCAAAAGTTACTTGGGCTGAAACGGGTTGAGCTGAAATGGGCTAAAATGCGGTCATAACTCAACCCGTCCAACTATAAATAAGTTTTAATTGCTTTATTTATACTTTTACAATCTTTTGATAACTTATAACATTATAATTTTTCTTTATTATGACTAAATATAACATATTAAATAAAATAAAATGTCTTTTGAAAATATTTTGATAAGATTTCTTATGAATCAACTTGGGTCATATATCAACCAAAACTTTAATGTACTAAAATGAGTTGAGCTGAAATGGACTGAGCTAATAAATGAGCGGGTCAATTATTATCTCAAACTTGAGTAAGTTGGGCAGCTTATGATGCCACCTCTAACTTTAACCAACACATGTATCGGATAATTTCGTTCATATAAATAATAAGGTAGATAAAGTATAGTGATGGTCTTATCTGTGTTATATATGGAGAAGAGAGGAGAGAAGTGTGAAAAATATTGCAGTGTATTGTGTATTTTGAGGCAGTAGTAAAAGAGAGAGTTGAGACAAAGAAGAATATTCTAAGTCTTCAACTCATGAGTAATTTTATGCTGAAGGAAAGTGCTTTTCTGATAGAGCTTTGGACTCTTCAGCTAATCCAGAGTTGTTTAAGTCATCGACGTTGTTGGATTATTGTATCTTGGAAGGGATGAGTCAAGAGTATTACTGTTGGATCGGTAAAGATTATATCACAGAGGACTTGAATCTCCTTAAAGATAGCGAGATATCCGTACCTCTAACCTTAATATTTATTTATTTATTTTGATTAATTTTACTTTCGCTGTAATTTATGATATATTCTCCTAACACTTAATAATTTTTTTTGACTCTACTATAATTTGAACCTTAGCTTATGAATTTACACACACTTCATTGATAGCTAAATCACTGACCTTAAAATATAACTCTAACATTTTCTTCTAACTGAGAATGAGATTATAATAGTTGGAATTGAATATGAAAATTTTCATTTGAATTGGTTTGCTTTCGAATTCGAATGGATTTTTTTAAATTTGGCTTAAAATTTATCGATTTGGTAGTTTCAATTTTTTAATTTTATTTTGACTTTATACATTCATCTCTTCTCCTTTTAGAAAAATAAATATTCATGTAAAATTGCGTTAATAATTCAGGACTCCTACCACACTCATTCTAATAAAATATTCATACAAGCAAAGAAATCACTACAAAAAGTTTCTAGCAACAGAAACATTAAGGCATGTAAACTAACAAGTCCAAACATAATAAAATCATATTCCACTAGGACATACATTAAAATCTTGTCCAAATAATAGTTTGGAGAGGGAGGGGATGTACGCCATATACACGCGGATACACTTATTATTTATACGTGCACACAATATTTCATTATTCTTGTATTCATTAATATTATGTAGGTAGATATGTAAAATTAATATCTTTTATTTGTGCACGAATATAATATAACTATTATACATTTTGTATATATATAAACTATATATCGCTGTGTTTCTTAATGGGAACTATATTATTGCAGACTTTCGATATGTTGTTGCAGTATATTAATAATCTCATCCGACTAAATTAAGATAATTATTTAATACTATCAAACCCAACGGCTAGTTTTACTGGAATTTGGGAAACGCAATTGCCACCGTCGGATCTGCTCTCTCATCTAACGGCTACTATTTCGAAAAAAAAATAAGACCGTTAGAATAGAAGCGCCGATTCTGTAGCTTCAAAAAGGGGTCTTCATCTTCTCTGTGCTAAACTCCATAGTTTCTCAGAGGCTTTCAGAGAGATAGTGAGAGGGTAGGGGGGTAATAGGGCAAATTTCAGGGAGATCTAAGTCGATAATTGGTTCGTTCTTTTTGTGGGGTTTAGATTTTTGAGTTTGGGTGATTTCTCTGCAATGGCTGCAAGAAACGTTCTTCAACAGCAGAACAGAGGTTAGCTACTGGGTTTTTCTTCCTCATTTCTTTGATCATATTTTAAATCCTTACTTTTGGGTGTCTTGTTAAATTGTAATTAGCATGTTCTTCATACCCAAATCCCAATTTTTTTTAATGGGGGTTTATAAATTTGATCCAAGATTCCTCCCGTTCTTGAGGGGGTTCTGCTAATCCTGAGCATGAAAAGATAGTTTTTGTTTTTCTTGTTGGTTTGGTGATTATTTGAGTCTTTGCTTATCATCACCTTGAGGGGTTCTTTGATTACTATTCCCGAGCATGAAAAAAACTGTGTGTTTATCCATATAAACTAGATCTGAATATAGTTGTATTGATTGTCTAATATGAATTTGGCATGTGAGTTATTTGAAAGATTGCACCTTTCTCAATTAACATCGATGAAAATTGTATTATTATTTCACAGACCATTTTGCATATCTATCAGCGAACCAATCACCCTTTTACCACTAATCTATACCCGCTACATCCAATTATAGTCTATATACAAATGCAACTATTTTCGTAAATGGTTTCTTGGTATAATTTCTATGTATTGATGAAGTTAATTATATTATGATATATAAGCAAATCTGGCAATACTTCTTAATGTTAATGGTACTAAACAAAAGACTTTGTAACATTGGTCAGGTGAGGCAGTCCCTGGAGCCTTAAAGCAGAAAAATATGGCAGCAGCACAAGGAAGAAACCGCAAGGCACTTGGTGATATTGGGAATATGGTAACCGTGCGTGGGGGGGTCGAGGGAGGAAAGCCGCTTCCTCAGGTATCTCGCCCCATCACGAGGAGCTTTTGTGCACAATTGCTGGCTAATGCACAAGCAGCTGCTGAAAACCAGAAGGTTTATGACTTAAAAGTCATAATTTTTCTTAGTTTTATCGATCTTGTTGAAGTTGTACTAATAAAGGGTTCTATTAATTTGCAGAAATCTATGGTTGTTAATGCAGATGGACCGATTGTTGCTAATGGAGCTCTACCTGTTAAAGCTGCGGCAAGAAAACCAGCTCAGAAGAAAGCCACTGTAAAACCAAAGCCTGAGGTGATTGAAATTAGTCCTGATACTGAAGAAAAAGTGAAGGAAAACAGGCAAAAGGAGAAGGCTGTTGCTGACTCTTCAATGAAGAAAGCAGCAACTCTTACTTCAACTCTCACTGCTAGGAGTAAGGTGGGCATTTCTATCAATCATATTGTCATGTTTTCTGTATTATATAAATGCAACCTATTTTTAGTTTAGGTTTATTCGACCGTTATTATTATATCCAATTATGAACTGTGGGAGTCTGATTGAGATGTTGTTTGTAAAGGCTGCCTGTGGTCTGAGTCATAAACCAAAGGTCCAGATTGTGAACATTGATGCGACAGATGTGAATAATGAGTTGGCAGTGCTGGAATATGTTGAGGATATTTACACTTTTTATAAGATAGCTGAGGTATCTGATCCTTTTCTATTTACATTTTCTTTTTCTTGTTAGCAATTTTGTATGTAACACTAACCGTATGGTTACTAATTTTTGGTCCTATTACTTAGAATGAGAGCAGAATTCATGACTACATGGATTCACAGCCTGAGATAAATGCAAGGATGAGAGCTATTCTGATCGACTGGTTGATTGAAGTACATCAGAAATTTGAGCTAAATCAAGAGACTCTTTACCTCACCATCAATATCGTTGATCGTTACCTTGCTGCGGCGACTACATCAAGGAGGGAATTGCAGTTAGTAGGCATAAGTGCCATGCTCATTGCCTCCAAATATGAGGAAATTTGGGCACCTGAGGTACAGCATTACACATTGTATCACAGTCACACTAACTATGCAAGTTGCTTTCCCAATTTCTTCAAGTTGATAAGTAGCAGCCCCATTTGATAAAATGTATGTACTTTTCAGGTGAATGACTTTGTGTGCATCTCAGACAGAGCCTACAGTCATGAGCAGGTTCTGGCAATGGAAAAAAGAATTCTTGGACAATTGGAGTGGTACTTAACGGTACCAACGCCTTATGTGTTCCTCGTTCGCTTCATCAAAGCTGCTGTTTCTGATGCACAAGCGGATGTCACAGTGTTGAATTCTTGCAATGCCACCTCAATGGAAAACATGGTTTATTTCCTGGCTGAATTGGGGTTGATGAATTACGCTACGAATATCTACTGCTCGTCCATGATTGCTGCCTCAGCAGTCTATGTTGCTCGACACGCCCTGCATTGCAGTCCTTTTTGGAATGATACACTGAAACTGCATACTGGTTTCTCAGAGTCTCAGCTACTGTAAGTTGTAACAACAGAAAAGTTGGCCTTTTTCTTATTCTTCCTGTTGTTTTTATTAGGCTTATATTTTTTTGTACTTCTTTTTGTGTGTGTAACAGTGGTTGTGCCAAGTTGCTGGTTAGCTATCACATGGAGGCTCCAGATCATAAACTAAAGGTGATTTACAAGAAGTATTCCAGTTCTCTTAGAGGTGCTGTTGCACTGAGCCCTCCAGCCATTTCCCTGTTGGCTCTTCATGAATAAAAGGAGGGATTAGTTAAAGTTTTTATTTTTTCTTATTTCCTTTAAATAAACAATGCATTGGAGATTTGTATCTGCTGTCCCAAAGGAATAATTTCAATTCCGTTGTGATAGATTATTGGAAGCAATTTATTTGATCAAAAGAGAGCAATATCGAAATGTAGTACATTTTTCGCAAGTTTGATTTGTAATCCTTCTTATGTGTGACTCCTAATTACTTTCTTTCATCTGAAGATCATTGCAAACATGACTAAATTCACATGTACTATTTAATTCACTTTAATAGTGTAAAATTGAAGTCAGTCTCAAAGTTTTGTGACAACTTCCCCTTACAAAATAAGGGGAATCTTGAACTGGACTTGATGAACTCATAGTCAATTCTTAATCCTGATACAACCAAACATCGAGCACCCAAAAATATTCCCTATCTGTTAAAATCAAATAAAGACTTCCCTCTTTTTGTCCTTTCTTTGAAAGCTCATTTGATTCCCAAATTGGCTCTCCCAATTCATTTTTACTTGTCATGTTTTATTTTACGAGTATATTAATTTGACTAATTTTAAATACTTTAAATTACAAAAAAATATTATAATTTTGACTCTTAAAAAATAAAATAGGGCAAATGAGAAGGAACAGAGGAAGTAAAATGCATGCGGTATTTTTTATTCATTCAACACAGACTTCAAAAAAATAATAATCACTCACCCATAAACCAAACTGCAACACCAGCTTGTCATCCCTAAAGCCCCCAAAAATTCCACAAAATCTGCAAGAAAGAATCAAGAACAGTAACCATAATAAAAAGCTGAACAGAAAAAACAAGATCCACCTCGAACAACCCCCCAAAAGAAAATACAGCCAAAATCACTATAATTGCAAATTTGGAAAGTAAAGCTCATTTGTCTTCCTCCTCAAAGCTTTTTCAGGACGGAGAGAGGGAGAGAAGAGACCAAAATACAAATACTCCATCTCAGAAAAAAAGAATCTAATCTTTCAAGTTTTTTACACAGTCTATCCACATCCCCAAATATTTTTAGAAAAAATAACACCTTTTTTATTTTTCTTCTTTTGGTCTTCTGTTCATATTATTCCATCAATCTGAATTTCCAAGGAGCAGAGAAATTGACCCAAGAAAAAATTGCAGACCCATTTCAGAAAAAAAAAATCTAGTCTTTAAAGTCTTCTACACCTGTCTATCACAACCCATTTTCTTAAAAGTTTACTCCTTTTTTCTTGTTCTACCTTTGGTCTTCAGTTCATTTTTGACAATTAGTCTGAACTTTCAAAAAGCAGAGAAATTGACCCCAGAAAAGAATTGCAGCCCCTTCTCATAAAAATCTTATCTTTCAAGTTTTTATCACTGTTCATCAAAAACCCGGTCTCTCGTAAACGCAACTTTTTTTGATCCTACTGTGGTGTTCAAGTCATTTATCAATAAATCCGTCAATCTGAATTCTCAAAAAGGAGATAATTTTCCCAGAAAATTTGCAAACCCATCTCAGAAAATTCTGGTCTTTTTTCTGGTTTCGTCTTGGTTTTCCGTCCAACTTGTCAATTGGTCCATCAAAGATTCTGTAATCTTCTTTCTAGAAGGTTTAATTCAATGAGAGAAGATTGGTTTGTTAATTGGGAAGAAGAACTGCCTTCTCCAAAGGAGCTAATGCCTTTATCCCAAACCTTAATTACTCCTAATCTAGCCATAGCTTTTGATATTCAAAATTCCAATAGCCCAAACCCCAAAACTCACCAACACCAGCAGACTCCACCAGCACTATCACCATTAGTTCATACTCCTTCATCTCACCCTAACTCATCGGCCGAGTTTGACTCGGCGGAGTTGGGTGGCATGGCAGGTTCAGGGGGTGGTGATGAACCAGCCCGCACCCCAAAAAGGCCCAGGCTTGTGTGGACCCCACAGCTCCACAAGAGATTTGTTGATGCGGTTGCACAATTGGGGATCAAGAATGCTGTCCCCAAGACTATAATGCAGTTGATGAATGTTGATGGCTTGACTCGTGAGAATGTTGCTAGTCATTTGCAAAAATATAGGCTTTATTTGAAACGTATGCAGGGCCTTTCTAGTAGTGGCAGTGGGAATAGTATACCGGCTTTGTCTGGGGCAGGGGTGGATCCTGCAACAGATCATCTGTTTGCGAGTTCGCCCGTGCCTGCACACTTTTTGCATCCAGGAAGGGGAAATTCTGACCATTATATGCCATTTGTGCCAATAGCTGCAGTTGTTGGACATGCTCCACAACTTCAGCAACAGTATAGGCATATCGGATCACCGCCAAATGGGCAATTGGAGGTTCCATTCTTGTCTCGGCAGTCCCAACAGCCGGTTCAGAGAATGGGGACATCAGTGCATAGTAGTAGTCCTGTGTTGCCTTCTTATGTAGCGGAGTTGGAATCAGCTACAGCTGCTAATGGAAGGAAAGTTCTTACTTTGTTTCCAACTAGAGATGAATGATGTTCATTTCTGTCAATTTGGCTAATGGGTGTTTCTGGAGACTGTTTTTGGAAATATACTTTAGTCATTGAGTTAGAACCTTTTACTGGAAGGTGGGGTTTCATCTTTTAGTAGCATCTCTGTAGACTCATTTGTATTGGTCCTTATAAAACTTTGAATCCACTTTCCTGTCCATTTACTGTCTTAGGTCAATGTCACTTGTGCTTTTAAGAAATAGGATCTGGTGCTTAGTGTCACTGCTGAAATTGATCACTTAGATGAACTTCTACAAATGTAATTATGTTATGGTTGGCACTGTGTTTCTGTTGTCAGCCTCCATGTAGCAGTCCAATTTAACGCCTGTAACAATATTCTCTAAGGATGCTGGTCAATGTGGTTCTCTCCGAAAAGCTTATCTATTCCGTGGTTGTGTAAGGAGTGCTTTGAATTCATGAAAATTCTGGATTTCTTGTTGATGTAAGTTGTTGTCCGTGAAGACATCATGGTAGCCGTTGCAGATAAAGCTAGGTTGTTCAGATCACATCTAGTGTAATTTTTTGTTATCTCCTCTTTCTTACTTTCCTGTCTTGTTACATTTCTTTTTGAGCCGAGGTCTATTGGAAACTTCTCTCTACCCGCAAAGGTAGAGGTAAGATATATACCCACTCCAGACCCCCCAGTTATTGTTGTTGTTCAGATGAATATCAAATAGTTGTTGGTAACAAACTAACAGCCCCGGAACACAATGGAACGATGTTCACTGGCTAATTTTCATTAGCTTCTGTATAAGAATTTAGTTCTCTCGTCTCCTGGTTTGTGTAATGTAGAGGTAAGTCCTGCTTGTTGTAAATTGAGTGGTCTTCATTGCTGACTTAAACACCACTTCATTGTGAATCTCCCCGGAGAGAATCATTGTTTATGTCTCATGACCAGAATTGATCATCTCTAGCTGCATTTTCTTAAATTTGAATACTCCTTTCCGATGCTTATTGCCTTCTCCAGTTACTGCTCAGCGTATGTCTACTCCACTCCGCGTTGCTTCTTTCGCCAAGTATAGCAGACAATACGAGTCTCCACTTTTGAAACTTGTTGCTTAAAACGCGATTGTGTGAACTACTCAAGAGTTACATCACTCAGATTATATGTTATTACAAGGTAGGTGATTTATATCATATTTTTGGCACCAAATTTTATGTATCAGATTATTGTTTTTTGTTGCTTCTATTTCTTTTGATCTTACGTCTGATCAATCCTGATTCATATTTTAGCTACTATCACAAAGATATGAAAGCATTTCTGGTGGACTATTAACCCAAACAATGATGAGACCTTTTCTTTTAGTAACTAAGGCAGGATTTTCTCCGAGCAGATTCATCGTTTATTATACAACATTATAGTAAAATTCAACTTTGTATGTATTGAGGCAAATTATCATAAACTATCTGAGATGTCCATTGGCTCGGAGTCCAATTAGTTGAATTATTCTCCTATACGCCAACGTTTTGGTAAATTTCCTTGAAAGGTATTCAAACACAGCTGCAATAGAAAAATCAGCTCGAATCACGAAGTATTCTACATTCACGCGGAATTCGAGAAATGATCAAGAAATATAATACAAATAATTTATCTTGATGCAGACATTAACTTAATTTCACGGCTTGTCCTCTTAACCTATTGGAGTCATACAATGATATTTTATCATTGTGTAATATATATAATTTATCCTTATATCTTATATGCATAGATAATTTTATCGTTGTGTAATGCAAATAGCCTATCCCGATTAGACTAATTTCACATCTCGACTTTATCATAACCTTATAACTCATATAGAGATGGAGACAGCTTTATCTTTGCTCGAAAGCTTCCCATAATACAATTTCTTTGATAATGGAATTATTTTAAAATTAAGAAAAACCAACGAGTGGACATGAATCTAAGAAGGATCCTGTTTCCCACCTTGATTTACAAATCTAGCAGACAGATTGTATTTATTAAACAGATATAGAACCAAGTATCAAAGCTGGATTTTGGTTGTACCTTTTGCATTATTAATTGTTTCTCAATGCACAACCAGATTCATTTTCATTTTTTCCAAATTTTGGTGATAGTGAGAAATTTAAAATTTCAAAACTATAAGACTCTCCTATAAGTTCTGCGTTTGTGTTAAACCTCTGTTAGTTATCTGTGCATTACATGTTAAATTTGTTCTTCTTTAGTTGATTAAATTTAAATTTACTTTAAAAAGTTTTACGTTTTGGATAAAATACTCTCAAATAAAGGCACTAGCTCGTAAAAGTTGTAAGCTTTGAGTAAAACGCTTTCTAATAAAGGCATTTATATTCTGAATATAATTTTAAATTTTTTAATTAAAAATGAAAAAAAATATATTTATTTCATCGTAATTTTTTTTAGTATTATTTTGATAAAGTTTTAATGACAGATCAACAATTTTAATCATGTTGGGTAACCTTTATAATTTTCTAATTCTCCTTTTATTAATTTTCATGTTTTTCACATATCGCTTCAAAGATATTTTTATCCACAAACAAAAAAGAGTGAATATTATTTTCACACTTCCATAGTCGTCGTCTTCTTCAGTTCCCGTCGACTCATTCGTCAGCTCCAGTTTTTCCCATTTTTCTTACAGATCTGAAGAACCAATTTCTCAGCTACAATTTCAAGATTTCCTCGCCGTAAGTTTCAAATCCTTACTGTTTCTTTGGTGGTTAAAGATTTAATTTTTTTCCCCTCATTTTCCTCAGATTTAATTGCATAGTGGTACTGAATCTGATAAAGTAGGAGGGTTTTTGAATGATCTGGGTGTCCGAATAATTGCAAGATAAATGCTTTTAAGCAATCATTTTGAGCTTATTAGTTCTGTTTGACTAGATTTCCCAGTTCTTGGTCTATGTTAATTGAGAAGTGACTGACTCTTTTGTTGCTAATCCAATTGAATTATTGTATACCCAACTGGTGCAAATTCTATCTGAAACGCCTACTTTGTCTAGCTCAAGCCCCATTAATCGATAAGTAAAATATTTAGCTACTGCTTTATTATAATGGCAATGTAGGGTGAGTGTCGTCATGATGTAAAGCTCCTGTGCAATCTTCATAATGTTCTTACTAACTGGTGTGGACTATATATCCGCTTGGTTGAGGTATATGTATTAAATGGTATTTGTGATATTGGCAATCTGCTGTTGACATTAAATGTATGTCTTGAGGTTAGGATCTTGATCCAGGAGATGAATGCATGTGCTGATCTGAAATATTTGCTCCGGCCTGAAGGAAAATTGGATTTTTATCTGAAATTAAGTGCGGTTGATTGACTATTCTTTCTTGCATTATATGTTTGTTTGCTCAGCATTCTAGAATGTGATGATAATTATTCACCAGTGTTGGGATGAAATAGGCACAAGAGCAACATAATGGATAAAAAGGGTCATATAGCTGATAACAACTAGTTTGGGATTGAGGGCTGGTTGATGTTGATTGGTTGAAGGTGCTAAACTTTAGTATATCTTTCCATCAAATCTGGCTAAACAATTGAGAAAAGCTTTAGATATTTCCAGATCTGAACTTGGCTGAACAAGATTAACTTTAGGTCCAAATCAAAACTGGATCAAATCATCTTTAATTAGGCTTCACAATTGAAAGAAAGCTGATATTCAATCATGAAGTTTGCAAGCAAATACTCAATCAAATGATTTAGTTTTTCTACTCCTTTTTAAGCACCATCTCAAAAGATTTGTCTTTTTCTTTTCTTGGACGAAGCATCTCAAAAAGATTTTGCTTCCTAATGCTCCATGGTATATGGGAGAAGTAGTGCACATGTTCCAGCTAAGTAGGGAAAGGATGTATCATCAGTCCATATACACTTCAGCCAGACTTAGAATAGCCTTGTGAAAGCCAAACTTTTGTTAGGCTCCCCTTAATCCATATTCACTTTAAAATATAGTGATAGCATAAGTAAACTCGTAGTTGCTTTATAGGTTATGGATTGGTACTGAATTATGTAGTAGAACACTGACTTTGAATATGCCTACTCTTATCCTTGTCTAACTTTTTGGTTGAACTTGTGTTTTCTGGTATGAAACTAGCAGTCCTAAAATTATAGGCAATTTATCTCTCGTCTGAAGATACAATGGCATCGCCATCAGATTACAAGGCTACCATCATTGATGGTAAAGCAATTGCTCAAACTATTCGTTCTGAGATTGCTGCTGAAGTCCAACTTCTTTCAGAAAAGTATGGCAAGGTTAGTTTCCCTGGCATTTTGTATCTGCATGCATAAGTGATTGCATGTACTCAATTTTTCCTATTAATGTGGTAATTACATCGTGCATGTTATGAAGGTAATTCAAAGAGTCTGTGCATGCTTGAATGTGTATATGATGTATCTGAATTCCGAAGCTGGTGAAGCAATGTCCTTTATCAGACTTCGTATTTTTACATGGGCCATGCAATATTCAAGCATCCAGCTTGTTTATTATTTTCAGGTCCCAGGGTTGGCAGTAGTCATTGTAGGAAATAGGAAGGATTCACAAAGTTATGTGAATATGAAGAGAAAATCTTGTGCTGAGCTTTGCATTAAGTCTTTTGATATAGATCTCCCAGAGGAAGTAGCTGAAGCTGAATTGATTTGCAAGGTCCACGAGCTGAATGCTAATCCTGATGTACATGGTTAGTCAGTTGCGGTAATAGGAAGTTAATCTTTCTTGCCTTTTGCATTGTTATACTTCTTTTGTTTCATTGGGAAAATTTAGCCGTGTTGGTCTGTACTTTGTTGGGGCATCTTGACTTTGTCAAAGTGCGAACATATTGCAGATGTTACTTTGGCATCCATGCTCCTACTTGTCATTTTGTACTACCAGGTTACTTTTAGCCAACATCTGTGCATACTTATATATTCAGTCAAAAAGAATTTGTAAGGTCCTAGCTTTGTATGCTCAATGCAAAATATGCTGATATGAATTACTCTGTTGGATAAACTCAATAATGTTAATTGTTGGCAACACAGTGGCATTTACATTAACCTGCCATTATACATGCAACCTGTATATTGCTGTTGAAATTTACTTTTAGTTACCGAGTAATTGTTAGCATAATAAGTTGCTTAGTTTTATGATGATTTGAATTTTAAACTTCTATAGGTTTGTTTAGTTGATGTTTAGTTGAGATATTTTAGGTTTTCTTGAATTTCAAATTATGCAGATTTTTGTTTTTAGTTGGCTATTTAAAATCTTTCTATGCTTAATAAAATTATTGAGAGACATTTTCAATCTATACTTTCTAACATTTTTGCTGCACCATCTTTTTAAAAAACCAACAATTGCTTTATGTTGTTGGTACTAAATGGACACCACATAATTCATTGGGTATAATTAAGTCTATTTGATGCATTGTGAAAATCCTCAGATCAGATCTCTTATTTAATATGTTGTGTCTGATAGGTACCACCCATCTAATATCTCATTCCTATATTTTGGCTTTTGTAGTTCTAAACTTTAATTTTTTGAGCTGAGGGTCTATTGGAAACGGCCTCCTACCTCACAAAGGTAGGGTAAGGTACACGCATCCTCCCCAGACATCACTTGTGGGAATATACTGGGTATGTTGTTGTTGTAGTCTTAAACTTTAACTTGGGTAAAAGCTAACCCACTAGATAACTTATATACATATGGGTATCTGCTGCCTCTGTATTTAGACCACCTCCGCCTATGAATTTTAAAGTAGGTTTTACCTTTATGAGATCTCTTATGTACTCACTCTCAGCTGGTGGTGATTTTGCAAGTTTGGCTTCACTGCTAGTTAGATGTGTTTTTCCCCTTCTTTTCTCTTTTCCTTGAGTAAGCTTTTCCAGTTCTGCTTTATTAGCAATCTTCTGCAAGTATATTGTTGAGAAGCAAATGGGGAGGGGTAGAATATCTAATGATGAATAACAAAGACGCATCAACTGAAGGCACTTTGTGCATTGCTGCAGGTATACTGGTACAACTTCCGTTACCAAAACATATTAATGAAGAGAAAGTTCTAGGTGAAATCAGTCTGGAAAAGGATGTAGATGGCTTTCATCCTCTGAATATTGGCAAGCTTGCAATGAAAGGCAGGCAACCTTTGTTCCTCCCTTGCACACCCAAGGTAATAAAGTGATACACTTCATTGATTCTAAGAAACTGATATATTTGTTATGGAAGATCGGAACATCCAGTCATCTAGTTCTCCTTCCTTAACTAAGAATTCATGTTCAGATTTATACTATATACAAGACTATTGTCTTCTAAAAGTGCTCCTATCTGGTCTCTGCAAAACAGGGATGCATCGAGCTTTTAGTTCGAAGTGGAATTAGCATAAAGGGGAAGAACGCAGTTGTGGTTGGTCGAAGCAACATTGTTGGATTACCAGTATCTCTGCTCCTTCTGAAGGAAGATGCCACTGTTACTATAGTCCATTCGCACACCAAGGAGCCAGAAAAAATCATTCGTGAAGCGGACATTATCATTGCTGCTGCAGGGCAGGCTATGATGGTAACAAGGAGCATTCATTTCTTCCCTCCCGCTCTCTCTGAAACCTCCTTTTCGTATCATTTTTCTCAATTCATTAGTTTTTATTTCCTATACCCTTGCGACATAGACTTTCCTAAGCAAATTTGCTGTCGTTTTTTCTTTTGTCAGATCAAAGGCAGCTGGATCAAACCTGGTGCTGCTGTTATTGATGTAGGAACAAATGCTGTAGATGATCCTACTAGGAAGTCGGGTTATAGGCTCGTTGGAGATGTCGATTTTCAGGAAGCATGTAAGGTAGCAGGATGGATAACTCCAGTTCCAGGAGGCGTTGGACCGATGACTGTTGCAATGCTTCTGAAGAATACATTGGATGGAGCTAAACGAGTCATCGAGAAGTAAACACTTCATTGGTTCTGTAGACCACAATAAGATATGTCAAGGCTTCTTAGCTGTTTACAATACATTTTAGAGATGTCCATTACATTCAAGAAATAACAATGAGATTGTTCTTGTGATATGAAGTACCTCTGTGTCGAAATATCTTGAAGTTTTATAACCACTCGCTTAATATGCATTGATCCGATGCATATCGGAGTTCAGTTTATACTAAAAGAGCTTGTTAAATTCTTGGAGTATGCCAATACTTGCAAAACATTCATAAGAACATACTTTAACATCAACGAAATATTATTCGCCACTCATGATACACACAATTTTAGGGTAAATTTGTTCTATTTCCCATAATTGACGGGCAAATCTGAACAAATTCACTAGTGACAAAAGTATGTTGGAAACTAAAGTCAAAATAAAGGCAGTTTTTCTTTATTTTGCATTATTGAGGGACATTTTAAACTCTTTTTGCCTACATGCGAATCGCCTTATTTAAAAATTTAATCTATCGATAAGATTAATTATTAGGTTTGTATCATATAATACACAATTTTTTTTTAAAAAAAAAGGGAGCTAGCATTTGGATGTGGGAGTACAATAATTGTCAATATTAGGTAGTTTGAATTAAAGAACAAAAGCCTATGCTGCTTTTTTTTCCCCATAACCTAAAAAAGGAAAGAAGTGTAGAAAACCAAGAAGAGTTCTGCTTTTTATCCAATATATTAAGGTATCTATACTTTGCTATAGTAATATGCAGGGCCAGACATGGAGGGTGTGAGGTTGCTCCTCGAACCTCTCGATAAATTATTACACGGTGTATATAAAATAATATTTTATTTTTTTATGTATGTTTTGAATCCCTTGCACCTCAGTAATTTAGGAGATTCAGAATTTACCTCGAGGATACAAAATCAAATTAGAAACATTATATTTTTATTTTTTCAAATCTCCTTAATAAAAATTATGTATCAGTTACTTACTGATAATATGATAATTAAAACAAAAAGAAATTTGGTAATGTTTATACCAAATCAAGTACTCTTTTTATCGCGAGAAGAATATGATAATTTGATAAAAGCACAAAGTAAATATAATATATATAAATCTTATTTTTATTTTTTGTAAAATAAAAAAATTATTTTCCATAAGTTCTTGAATGAAAAGAAATATTTTAGAAGTAGGATCACGAGGTCAATTTGCAATTTGCAATTGCATGTACCGCATGTTATCCTTGTAGGTACTTTTGATTTGCTAAAGGAAATGCATTATATGGTTCTCTTATTTATTAGGTATTTCCCACTATTGATTTTCTTAGCCAATAATTGTTCTCATTTCTGCCAAACTTTCTTCCCATGCTACAATTTACGTGGAAATTTAGTGATCGTTTGAACATAAAAATTGTAAAAATAAAAATTTTAAAAAACAATGTTTGTTTTCAGATTGAAAATAGTATTATATTTAGAAATTTGATAATTTATGTTTTAATATAAATACTAATTGAAATTATTTTTGAAATTTTTATGAGAAATCAAGAGTGAATTGTGAGAAAAGAATATCTTTTTTTCTAAAAAGAAAATTATTCATGGCAAAACGGGACATTAGAAACTTGCACCCCAAAAAAAGGGGACATTTATTGGCAAGTTTTAGGCTGACGTGAATAGAATTCAATGATTGTATGAACTTGCGAAAGAGAACGTAACATTTGGTTCTTTTACGTAATATCCTATCGAAATGCTAATATTTTTTCTGTCTTTATTTATGTGATGGTATTTGATTAAAACTAAGCACGGAGCTTAGTAATCTCATTAAGGATATGTTTCAGTATTTTGGTACAGAGGAAAATATTCTCCAATCTGGTAGGTCAAAATATTTTTGAAAACAAACTTCTTAAAAATCAGTAAAATCATTTCCTCTATATATAGAAATAGTAAAAATAAGTTACACAAATAATATT
>JACEIK010001655.1:48927-58967 GCA_018107945.1 Datura stramonium | reverse complement strand
ATATACTTTTAATTATTTTTAATAAAACTGATATTTATGATGTCCATGTCTATATAGCATAATTTTTTTAATTTATAGGTTTATAATTTTGACAATTAAAAGATTATCGGTAAATCGAATATCTTTAATTTTATTTTATTTGTGAGATCCATGTTTATATGGTATAAATATTTGATTTATTTTATCATGTCAGTGTAATGACCCGTCCGATTATTATAGAGCCTCGATATAGTGTAATGATTTAAAATTGTGTGGGAAGCAGGACCGCCACGGCAAACGATCATCCGCTGTAGCGAGACCGCTGCAACGGAAATGTACCGCTGCAGCGGACGACACGAGACAGAAAATCAGTTTAAGTTAGAATTTTAGGGTTTTCACCCCATTATTTTAAAACACGAAGTTTGAGAGCTCTGGTGAAAATTTTCAAGGAATAGAGCAATTTCTTATTGCAAGGTAAGATTTCCGTGTTAATCCTTCCACCTTGTGATTCTCTAACACCTAGAAGTAAAGATAGTCTTTAATGGTGAATCTCTAGCTAAGAACTCTAGGTTTGTGAAAACTAGGGTTAGGGTTATGGGAATGATTCGGTGTTGATTTCTAGGCCTAGAAGTGACAAATTAATACTTTCTAGGCTGAATGTGGTTATAGAACATTATTTTACTGATAGTTTGAGACCTAGAATTCGGTAAATCTGAAATCCTCAACCTTAGAAACTGTTTTAAGAGGGTTAGAGGAGTAAAAAATTTCATGAACTAGGGTTGAATGATCGTTGTAGATTTGAGTTATGATAACTTCGCCTATGATTATCAAACTATGTCGTAAACAACGAGTAGAATGGAGTGGGTTGAGTTCCCAAGCCCTTGAATCGAAGAAATAGCCTATTGATTGATTCCTTGATTTCTTATTTCTAGACTTTGAACGCTTGGAGGCATTGAGAAAAGGAAAAGCTCCCGCGGAGTAGCTGCAAATTCCAGTTCTGCGATCCAGATAGGTTATGGCTTACCTTTGTGTTAGACTATAATTAGTGAATTGTATACGTGTGTACTATTGATGTACAATCAATGAGGGTAGAGGGATAATACAATATGATGACTTGATGAAATACTTGTCGTGATGTAACTATAAAAGTGGAGGATTAATCCTAACTACGAGAACGCATGAAAAGTAAGCCTAATTGATGATTAACAATGGGGGCTGCACTCTTAATGTGATGTTTCCTGACAAGTAATCTTGATTGGATATTCTTGATAATGTATTCTTGATATTATGATCTTGGTAGCGAAGTCTTGAATATTCTTGATAGCATGTGTTGATGACATATGATTGTAATTGTATTTGATGGTAAATTTTGGTGGTGTATTTGATAGTATAAACTATTAATGTATCTTTGTGCATGTGTTATATAAACGGAAAGGAACTAGAATGAAGTGAGGTAAATAAAGCTAATGGGATTATGTAAACTTGTTGGTGCCCTTTTTTATGCTTGAATGAGAAGGTGAGTCGGTGATGTAAATTAACTAGCATAGAAAGAATCTGAGGTAAGAAAATAACAAGTAATTGTAAGAATTCGTAGTTAACTAGGTTGAGTGATTTAGACTTAATTTTATATAATTAATCCTATGTGTTGATGAATCAACTTGGAGAACAATTAAAAATACTAATGAGACAAAATTGACCCGAATAGGCTGCCTTAAGATGGAAAGTTATAGAACTAGGGTGATAAATAAAGTTGAAGGAGTCTGAATAAATGATGGGTCCCTAGATAATAAGAGGCTGGCAAATTTAGCCAGAGGAATTGTGAATAATATCTTTACAATGGCTTGGCTGTGAATTTTGATGGAAGTGGGATTACATGTTTAATAACTGATAACTAATACATTAATAAGTAACAGTATAGGAGGAATCACTTTTTAAACTAGATAGCTGGTTAATATGGTGAATTATGGGTATAGCTAATGGGTCTTTGTGCCTTGATCGTGTAGAATAATGTTGATTCTTATATGATTGTAGATAAGGTTTGAGGAGCTCAATGTGATAGTTGTTATGGTGAGAGTTAAGGGAAATTAAGATAAACAATGTGTGTTTATGTGGTTGTCATATGTGTTGACCAAACGAAACACTTGATGAACTGTGCTTATGATTGTTAATTTATATAACTTATTGAGTGGTCACTTGAGTTGACTGAGTGAAATTGCATGATAAGTATGCTTCTTGTTGTTGATTTATTACTTCTTTCTAAATGGTCACACGAGTTGATGAAGTATAATGTATGAAACGCTATGCTGAGGATCTGTGGTTGATAAATGGATTTGCCGAGCTGTCATACGAGTTGCCTGGTTGATATCATGTTGCATATATTGATGAGTGAGTGATAATAGATTCTTATCCTGTGGTGAACGTGAATGAGATTACTGGTGTACCTTCCCCTGAGATGAGAGGCTCGTGGCCGAGGTGAGCATCTGAACGAGCGAAATTATATGTGTATGAGTACTTGGATATGAGTGGCTCGTGCCCGAGGTGAGCATCCAGGCGTGCAGTATGAATAGGTACACAGACAGGTATGACTAAATGTTCATATGGCTGGGTGTACGGATATGAGTACATAGACAGGTATGACTGAATACTCATACGGCTGGGTGTACAATACATGAATTTCTAGAGTACCCTACATGTCATGACTGGAAGGACAGAAATAAGACCCTCTAGCGTGTGTGTACAGTGATGTGATGGAAGCGTGTGCCCGACACATTACCGATGATATGATTGCGGTAGAGAGCAGTACAAGTATGCCATGATATACATACGACTGTGAGACAGAGATCAGTACAGGTATGTTCGATATACATATGATTGTGTGATAGAGTTCAATGACAGGATGACTCCAATATGTGTGCAGACATCGAATGAGATGAAATTAATGATGAAAAATCTAATTATCATGATTTCAATATGTATTTGATCTATTGAATAATTTTGTCTTACTTATATGGTAAGCCTTGGTGTTTTGTTGAATTTATTTGTGAATGAGTTAATATTTGTATTTAAATTTATTGGATAAATGTGATTTAGATGTTGTTGCTGGGTTGATCCTGACTGTGAGAATGTACCATGAAAAAGGAAACAAAGGAATAATTGTGATCAGATGAAAGGTGGTGAAGTGTACATCTACTTGAGTGTAAATTGCTAATGTTCTGTATGATGTTAGATCGCGTGTAATTGATGAGGTGTTGAAAGAACTAAGGTTTCCAGCGAAGTCAAGTTACTGCCTGGAGCAGTACAGGTACAACGAGAGAATTTCCGTTGCGGCAAGACCGCAACAGCGGTCAAGTTACCACTGTAGCGAGGCCTAAACAGTGTGCAGGCCAGCCTTTGTGGCTAATCTGGATAGAGAAATACGGGTACATGATTAAATAACTGTCATGAATAAATAGTAAAGAAATTGTCTTGGTTAATTAATAAATGGCTGTTTAAACTGAATTATTGATTGCATATTAATTTTATGCTGTTGCGTAAACTAATTGTAGTCACCCAATGATGCTTACCAGTACATGTGGTGTACTGATACTACTCTTGCTACACCTTTTTGGGTGTAGGTTATAGTAGGTGAATTGCAGTTTCATGATTGACGAGGCGATACTCAGCATCAGCTTCTGCATTTCCTTCGCACACGAAGCTGTGTCTTTTTACTTGTTAGTATTCTAAATAGAGCTCATGTACCTGTCTAGACTAGATTTTTGGAGAGTCAAGGTTTTAGGGAGCATTTTATTTTTATTTTAACAGTATTTCAAGAATAATGTTGGTTGGTTTCAGTTAATAAGATCCTCAATTATTATTTCATTTGATTAGAAAGAGGGTTCTCCTATCGATTCAGAGTCGATGTAGGTGCCCGCATGACCTGCCCATTTGGTGTCGTGAAAAGTTGGTATCAGAGCGTCTAGGTTACCGATCTACAAGTACAAGAGCAGTGTAGAGTAGGCTCCTGCGGATTGGTGTATAGACGTCCACATCTAATCTTTGAGAAGCTATAAGACATCTAGGAAGTTCTCACTTTATTCTTTCCTATCGTGTCGTCCGAGTGTGTCGATTACCTAGTTGAGTCCAATTGGTATCTTAACGGGCTCAATAGGTATCTATAAGATTCTAATTGGTATCTGGCGACGTTGCCATGTTGACGTGTGAGTTGATGATGAAGTGTGAAATGGTAGTGATAATAATGTATAATAAGGGTGGCAAAGGGAGATCAATGATGACCAGAGGGACGAATATCCCTTTTTGGGTTCTGCTTAATGAGTTTCGCTGCAGCGAGATGTGTCTTGCTACAGCAGACATGCTATTACAAGAAGTAGACCGCCATAGAGGGTTTGCTGCAATGGAAAAGTGACCGTTGCAGTGGATGGCTGCTTAATAGAATCCAACTCCCCCTGTTTGAAAATTTTCAATTATGTCAAAGGTGGTAAATAGAGTATGCGTGTATGTGAGAGCTACGATTTATTTAATCATGGGGCCAAAATACGGCTATTGCCATTCGAATGCCATAACAGACACTTGTATCCCAAACATAGAGAAAAAGAGAAAAACCATCCAACAGATAAGCAAAGAGAGAAATTGTCCAGCATTTGGTCCTTCGAGGGTAGAAAATATTTAAGCTAAAACGAGACTGCGAGGGGGAAATACATTGTAACCTCGACTAGCTGGAGATCTTGTCGCTGTCGTTACTCGGGTCATGACTAGCCTCATCGTCCTCATCGCTAGTGAGGAAGGATTACTCTAAAATATTTCTCAGGGACAATAGGGGAACCCTAGGGCCTGGAAGGAGGGTGCGGTACGATATCTTCTTAATCTCTTTCACATATAGACGAAAAGCTAGTCCTGGAATCATCTTTTCTTTTTCTCTTTCTCTAGATCCTCCCGGAGCTCATCATGGGTCGGGGCTAATAAGGATACTTCTCTCTATAAGCCTCAGGGTTCATCACATCTACGTTAGATGACGTACCTCCCTGAGGAAGTCTAGGAAACCCACCCAGTAACTCCTGCATAACTGCCAAACCTGCCCCATCACCGCCAAGGCCATTACTATCATTCTCTAAGTCAGTTTTCCTCTCCTTCCTGCCCCTACCATGCGCACCTTTCACCCTCAAGGGATTGAAGGGCACATCAAACCCTAGCATACAACCCCTCACCTTCTGAGACATACCTGCCCACCGATAGAGCATAGTGGTGAGGGAGGAAAACGGCTGACTGGCCCCACTCTAGGCTCGAAAAAGTTCAAATCACCATTCAACCCTAACTCCACCATTTCTAGTGCAAAAAACTCAAATAATATCCTGTAGAAGGACGATTTAGATTACTTGAAGAGTATAAATACTAGTAGAAATGGCGTACCTAAGACTCTTTCCTAGTTGGGGATATGGGGATGGGAGAATTAAGTTTGTGAATTAGCCCCGTGTAGTTATCCTATTAGCCTTATAGGACCTCAAAAGACAAGGTCGGGTAAAGTTCTGGCCAAATCTGACAGTGATAATGGTAAGAACGTAGTAGAAAGGGTATATCCATAATTATGACCCGCGAGGATTTGGACTGCGATGCGATAGAACACCCCTACATATTTCGTGAGGCCGTTCGGGGATGAACGGTAGCTTAATTGGTATTTGATGTAATGACCCGCATGATCATTATAGAGTCTCGATGACATTAGCGTAATGATTTAAAATTTTGAAGGCAGTAGGACCGCTGCGGCGAATGATCATCTATCATAGCGGGACCGCTGCAGCGGACAACACAAGATAGAAAACCATTTTAAGTTAGAATTTTGGATTTTTTCATCCCCATTATCCTAAAGCATGAAATTTGAGAGCTCTCGTGGAAATTTTCAAGGGATAGAGTAATTTCTTATTCCAAGGTAATATTTCCATGTTAATCCTTCCATCTTGTGATTCTCTAACACCAGAAGTAAAGATAGTCTTTAATGGTGCATCCCTAGCTAAGAACCCTAGATTTGTGAAAAATAGGGCTAGAGTTATGGGAATGATTGGGTGTTGATTTCTAGGACTAGAAGTGACAAATTAATACTTTCTAGGGTGAATGTGGTTATAGAACATTATTTTGGTGATAGTTTGAGACCAAGAATTCGGTGATTCTAAAACCCTCAACCTTAAAAACTATTTTAAGAGGGTTAGAGAAGTAAACAACTTCCTGAACTAGGGTTGAATGATCATTGTAGATTTGGGTTATGATAAATTAGCTTATTATTATCGAACTAGGTCCTAAACAATGAGTAAAATGGAGTGGTTTGAGTTCCCAAACCCTTGAATCGAATAAATAGACTATTGATTGATTCCTTGATGTCTTATTTCTAGACTTTGAATGTTCGAAGGCGTTGAGAAAAGGCAAAGCTCCCGCGGAGTAGCTGCAAATTCCAATTCAACGATCCAGGTAGGTTATGGCTTACCTTTGTGTTAGACTATATAATTAGTGAATCATATACATGTGTACTGTTGATGTACAATTAATGAGGGTAGAGGGATCATACAATATGATGACTTGATGAAATACTTATAGTGACGTAACTATAAAAGTGGATGATTAATCCTAACTACGAGAACGCGTGGAAATTAAACCTAATTGATGATTAACAATGGGGGGTGCACTCTTAATATGATGTTTCCTGACAAGTAATCTTGATTGGATTTTCTTGATAATATATTCTTGATATTATGATCTTGGTAGCGTTGTCCTGGATATTCTTGATAGCGGGTGTTGATGACATGTGATTGTAATTGTTCTTGATGGTAATTTTGGTGGTGTATTTGATAGTATAAACTATGAATGTATCTTTGTGCATGTGTTATATAAAATGAGAGGAACTAGAATGAAGCGAGGTAAATAAATCTAATGGGATTATGTGAACTTGTTGGTGCCTTTTTTTATGCTAGAATGAGAAGGTAAGCCGGTGATGTAAATTAACTAGCTTAGAAAGAATCTGAGGTAAGAAAGGAACAAGTAATTGTAAGAATTCATAGTTAACTAGGTTGAGTGATTTAGACTCGATTTTTATCTAATTAATCCTATGTGTTGATCAATCGACTTGGACAAAACTTAGTAACACTAATGGGGCGAAATTGACCCAAACAGATAGCCTTAAGATGGAAAGTCATGAACTAGGGTGATAAATAAGGTTGAAGGAGTCTGAATAAATAATGGTTCCCTAGATAATAAGAGGGCTGGCAAATTTAGTCTGAGAAATTGTGAATAATATCTTTACGAAGGCTTGGTTATGAATTTTGATGGAAGTGGGACTACGTGTTTAATAACCGATAACTAACACATTAATGAGTAACGGTATAGGAGGAATCACTTCTTAAACTAGATAGCTAGTTAATATGGTGAATTGTGGGTATAGCTAATGGGTCTTCATACCTTGATCGTGTATAATAATGTTGATATCTTTTATGATTGTAGATGAGGTTTGAGAAGCTCAATGCGATAATTGTCTTGGTGAGAGTTAAAGAAAATTGAGATAAACAATGTGTTCTTATGTGGTGTCATATGTGTTGACCAAATGAAATACTTGATGAACTGTGCTTATGATTATTAATTTATATAACTTGTTGAGTGGCCATCTGAGTTGACTGAGTGGAATTGCATGATAACTATGCTACTTGTTTTAGATTTATTACTTCTTTCTAAATGGTCTCATGAGTTGACGAAATATAATGTATGAAATGCTATACTGAGGATCCGTGGTTGATAAATGGATTTGCCAAGATGTCACACGAGTTGACTGGTTGATATAATGTTGCATATGTTGATGAGTGAAGGATAATAGATTCTTATCCTGTGGTGAACGTGAATGAGATTGCTGGTATACCTTACACTAAGATTTGAGGCTCGTGTCTGAGGTGAGCATCTGAACAAGCAGAATTATATGTGTATGAGTATTTGGATATGAGTGACTCGTGTCCGAGGTGAGCATCCGGGCGAGCAATATGAATGGGTACACAGACAGGTATGACTAAATACTCATACAACTGAGTGTACAGTACATGAATTTCTAGAGTCCCCTGCAGGTCATGACTGGAAGGGAAGAAATAAAACCCTCTGGCATATGTGTACAGTGATGTGACGGAGGCGTCTGCCCAGCACATCACCGATGATATGATTGCGATAGAGAGTAGTACAGATATTCCATGATATACATATAGCTGTGAGATAGAGATCAGCTCAGGTATGTTAGATATACATACTATTGTGTGATAGAATTCTGTTACAGGATGACTCCGATATATGTACAGACATCGAATGAGATGAAATTAATAATGACAAATCTAATTATCATGTCTTCAATATACATTTGATCTGTTGCACAATTGTGTCTTACTTATATGGTAAGCCTTGGTGTTTTGGTGAATTTGTTTGTGAATGAGTTAATATTTGTATTAAATTTATTGGATAAATGTGATTTTGGGTTGATCCTGACTGTGAGAATGTACCATGAAAAAGGGAAAAAAATAAATAATTGTGATCAGATAAAAGGTGGTGAAGTGTATATCTACTTAAGTGTAAATTGCTATTGTTCTACATGATGCTAGATCGCGTGTAATTGATGAGGTGTTGAAAGAAGTAAGATTGCCAGCGAAGTCGAGTTACTGCCTGGAGCAGTACCGCTATAGTGAGAGAATTCCTGCTGCGGTGAGACCGCGACAATGGTCAGGTTACAGTGTGCAGGCAAGCCTTTGTGGCTAAGCTAGATAGAGAAATACGGATACATGGTTAAATAACTGTCATGAACAAATTGTAAAGAAATTGTCTTGGTTAATTAATAAGTGGTTGTTTAAAATGAATTATTGATTGCATATTAATTTTATGCTATTGGTAAATTAATTGTAGTTGCCCAATGATGCCTACCATTACGTGTGGTGTACTGATACTACTCTTGCTACACCTTTTTGGGTGTAGGTTATGGTAGGTGAATTGCGTTTCATGATTTATGAGTCGATACTCAGCATCAGTTTCTGCATTTCCTTCGCACGCGAAGCTGTGTCTTTTTACTTGCTAATATTCTAAATAGAGCTCATGTACCTTTCTAGACTAGATTCTTGGAGAGTCAAGGTTTTAGGGAGCATTTTCTTTTTATTTTAATAGTATTTCAAGAATAATATTGGTTGGTGTCAGTTGATGAGATTCGTAATTATTATTTCATTTGATTAAAAAAATGATTCTCTTATCGATTCAGAGTCGATGTAGGTGCTCGTACGACCTGTCCATTTGGGGTCTTGACAAGTTAGTATCAGAGCGTCTAGGTTAGCGGTCTACAAGTACAAGAGCAATGTCGAGTAGACTCCTGCAGATTGGTGTATAGACGTCCACGTCTAATCTTCGAGAAGCTATAAGACATCTAAGAAGTTCTCAATTTATTCTTTCTTATCGTGTCGTCCGAGTGTGTCGATTACCTGGTTGATTTCAATTGGTATGTGTAACATTCCAATTGGTATCTTAACGGGTTAAATTGGTATCTATAAGATTCCAATTGGTATCAGGAAACGTAGCCATGTTGACGTGTGAGTTGATGATGAAGTGTGAAATCTTAGTGATAATGATGATTAATAAGGGTGGCAAAGGGAGATCAATGATGACCAGAGTGATGAATATCCCTGTTTGGTTCTGCTCAATATGTTTCGCTGCAGCGAGGTGTGTCTTGCCACAATGGAGATGCTACAACGAGAAGTGGACCACCATAGCAGGTTCGCTGCAACAGAAAAGTGATCACTGCAAAGGACGACTGCTTAACACAATCCAACTCCCCCCTGTTTGAAAATTTTCAGTTATGTCAAAGGTGTTAAATAGAGTATGCGTGTATATGAGATCTGGGATCTATTTAATCATGGGGCTAAAATATGACAATTGTCATTCGAATGCCCCAACGTGCACTTGTATCCCAAATATAGAGAAAAAAGAGAAAAAACCATCCAACAGACAAGCTAAAAGAGAAATTGTCCAGAATTTGGTCCTTTAAGGGTAGAAAATATCTAAGCTAAAGGGAG
>JACEIK010001654.1:246858-258459 GCA_018107945.1 Datura stramonium | reverse complement strand
GGAGAACAAATTTTTTATATTGATATCTATTTGTATTTATTTATATCTATATTATATTAAAAATATTGATTAAAATTTATGTCATTTATTTTAAGCAATTTGGCTATATTAGATGTGTTCACTCTAAACTTTTTATTTGAACTATACATATGGGTAATTTTCTCAAGAATAAATATGTGATTGAAAATTCGGTCATAATTTAAAGGCGTACTCATGCTTTTTTTTCCTAAATTGAAAAAGAGGGAATAATCTTTTCCTCAGCCCAATTCTCAACCCACATTTGAAATATAGCCATTTTTCAGATTTTAATGTCTATTTTTCAATTATTCAGTTATGAGCTAAAGAGCAATTAGCTCGCTCTACTACTACGTACAAATATGTGTTCTGAATTATGGCTAGTTCAGTCAATTTCGCTCCATTTGGATCTGATTCATTCTAATCACAATAGTTTATTTTTCAAGTCAAGCTAGGGGTTAATAGCACTTGGGAGTTTTTCATCTGGAAATGGAGATTGTTGCTACAATTAGTGTCACCGATGATGGAATTAGATGGTTGTAGGGTAACAGTCATAATTTAAATTTTATTGTCATCCATTAAAGTTTCTCGAAACTTAATTTCGAAAAATTGAATGGGCGCAAACGGTTATCGTTTCGAGTGGATGATATCTCAAAAGATCTGAAACATCGAAGGGAGTTTGAATCTAAAATTTGGGGCTATTTTGATAAAATTGAGCTAATTTTGGATTGAATTTCAGTCTTAGTTTGTTGAAGTTCGATATAAAAATTGTATTAAAGTTGTATTATAATTGTATGCTGAGTTTGTATAAAAATTATATTTTTAAGTTTGTTTTTGTATTTGTATAAATTTATATGAACATGATATGAGAGTTGTAAACAAATGTTGTTTTTGTTGTATTAAATTTTCAGAAACTAACATGAACTTTATGTAAGATTTTTACTGTTATATACATATTTCATACAAAATATATACAAATTTTATACATGACATAGCGAATAAAATTCTGAATCCCGAGAAGATTCCAAACGTGTCTTTCTTAGAAATCTAACAGGAACTTTATATAAAATTTATACAGTTATATATATAATTTTATATCAATTTTGTATATTTTTATACGCAAAATTTGAAGTGTTGAGTGAAATTTGAAGTGTGATTTTGTATATGTTTTGAATTTTTTTTTGGTAAAAACGCAAATCTCCTGCTAAGTTAAGTAAATATGAATCGTATTTTGTATATATTGTTATAAAATGAGAGCAAACAAGAAATATAAAAAGATAAAGAGAGACAAGATATGAGAGCTTTCTTATTCTTCCAAGTGTATCCGACTCTATACAACATAATTCTCAATATCTATATTTATAAGATTACATAGAGGAACATCAAAGGGTGTCATAAACATGATATTAATTCTTGAGAATGTGTGAAAGCTTATGGGGGTGTGGGAGATCAATGAAGAGGTAATGGAGGTGTGGGTATTACTATACATAATGGTGAAGAGTAGTGGAGATTACAGTTAGTGGATAAAATATGTATATTTTTATTTGGTCAATCATTTAACTTCCAATACTCTCTGACATATTTGAATCCATGAGCCTCGTTATTTATAATGTTGAACGTTATCAAAGATACCGTTGATAGTTAAAATCGATTCCAATGCGACATAACTTATCGATATCTCTTCATTTTTCATCATGTTCAGGTACCTGAACATTTTTCAAGGTTGTATGAAGTATTATGTCATTGTGTTCTTTAAAAACACTTGCCTCATTATCATGTCAATCTTGATCATCTTCTCTTCTTCTTTTTTCAAGGAGTTTTACCTTTAAAACTGATTGGTCTAGCTCGCTTCAAGCATGCAATAGACTCTATCCTTCAAGTACTTCTAATTGAATTATTTACAACTAGATTATAACATAGGGTCATCAAATACGTCTGACAATTGACTTGAATTATCTTTTAAATGGGGATTGTACCAATGATAATTTATTACATATAATATATTTTTCAGATGCTTATAATCTCCCCCCCTAATATTAGAAAATCTAAGATTTACTCCCAACCTTATTTGGAGACGTATCTTTGTATGTTGTGATGGAATAATTGAATTATATAATGCACATTTAAATTTTGAGATGAGGATTATTTGATTTCTAACCCTGAACTAATTGTAGTAAGAGAATCTTATTAGCTTGTTGCATACAAATGCGAGAAAATTACGCTTTGTATCCCTCAATGTATCGATCTTGAATTTTGGTCCCGCATGATAAAATTTAAAAAAAAAAAGATCGTAACCTTGAAAAAAATCATTGGGAAGAATTTATGTTGCCCATCAGACATAAGTTCTAATATTTACCTATAAGTCAGAACTTATGGTCAATTGAACAGGTTCACTATCTTGAAATATCCTAAACATCTATCTTATTGTCATACCCCAAATCCGGAAAGGTGTGACCGGCACCCGGTGCTTCACTTGACCAAGTGAATCCTGTAGCTAACCAACCAGAAATAATCCAGAGCCGATGAGGCCCGACATCACAACAGTGCAAAACAACATAATAAACAGAAAACAAACAGAAACGAGGCTCACAGGTCAACCACTATATACACAGGCCGGTAAGACCACTCCTGTATAAAAAGTTCTATACAAAAGGAACAACAAGGTGTACTACCACAAAACAACACAAAAGGACAAATCGATGAGTCTCTATAGAGTTAACAAAATGATAAATGATTGGGCCAGAGCCCTGATCAACCTAATATGTACACAACTCCAAAAACAGCCTACAAGGTAACTTTAAACAAGTTGGAGCTTATCAATAGTCAGGGACTTTTCTCCGCAATGTGGGTCTTGATCTGCTTGTCAACCGACATCTGTAGATATGTATGCAGTGCCCACAGACTCAAAGCGTCAATACGGAAATGTACCGAGTATGTAAGACTACAAGAAGATAAAATACAGATATATAGGATAATAACAGAAAATACAAGAGATACCAGAAAACAGTCCAAGTAACAGGCCACCACCGACAGATTACAGAATGATGCCTTACAACAAACCATGCAGCCCAACAATACCACAATCGCGGCTACACTAGCTCACGCATTTAGTTCACAGCTAACCCAAATAATTATTAATATAATGATACAATAAACATATCAAATCACAACCACAACCTTGCCGAAAATCATCACGGACTTGCAAATATCACAATTCACTAGTATGACCTTACCGGAAACAGTCACAAACTTGCAGGTCCTTCCATACCACGGGCTCGACCTAATCAAAAATTGTCACAGACTTGCAGATTATCATAGAGCCTCCTAAGGGCCACACAAGTTACAAAAGTTTAATAACAAACAATTATACATAAGCACCCAAGTACAAAATAGCCCACAACTATATACAAGATCCTATGTTCGTTCCAACGATTCCAAACCCATTTCACACCATAATCGACTCACCAATGTGCCTTTCGAGCACACGAGTCTAAAGTCAATCCGAGCTATTCCCTCAACCCTTATTTCACCACTAAAACAGCAACCCAATAGCATGATAAAAAGTTAAGATCCAACGCTATCAAAATAGTTGCACGCATGATGATAATAATAATAATAATAATAATAATAATAATAATAATAATAATAATAATAATAATAATAATAATAATAATAATAATGTAATTTGAGATAATAATAATAATTTGATATATGATGTAAACATGCTGAAAGGAGATATGAAAAAGCCTTAACATACCTCAATTTCCACAAACCCGAATATAGCTGAAAGTCACACCACCAACACGAATATATACAATCTCAACAGGGCTCTCAAAACCAACAAATGAAGCTATAAAGAATTTGACAAGAAACAGTATGTATAAAACGTAACCGATAAGATTTCAGCAGATTCGAATATAGAAATTTCGAAACAACAATCTATAAATATCTACGAATTCAACTGTGACAACTAGCTAAGAATCAAGAAGATAGAAGGCTTACCAAGACAAAAAACACAAAGCAGCCACCGAAAACCAACAAGAACACCACTAGAATATGATCCACACGATGTACTCAACGATCTAGACTCGAAAACATGTTCGAATCAAATTTTTAGCTCCAAAATCACCAAGAACCCTTGGAGAATTGAGGAGAAAGTTTCCACCGCTTATGGTTATGAAAATTATAATTTTTTGATGACTTAAATGATCAAGAGGACACACATATATAGAACTTACAGGCACTCACTATCGTGTCTCGGTAAACCATTTTCTTAGGTCCTCAGCTTTGTCCTATCATTCGATTCTTCACACGCGATCTCAACACCCGATCTTCACTCGATGTACAATATATAGTCGTAAAACTAGACTCGTACATTCGAAACTTAACGATAATAGCAATCTAAATGCACAAGGTGTTACACTTATAGACAAAAGTTAGAACTTATGTCTGGACAACATACCTAAGTTCTAAATTTTGCCTATAAGGCAAAACTTCTGGTCAATTGAGCAAGTTTACTGTCTTAAAATATCTTGAACGTCTTCCTTAAGGGAAAATGTTAGAATTTTCTAAAGCAGATGATAGTTTTAAAAAAAATTATTAAGCAATGTCAAAAAATTAAGACCACCCTTATGGAGGCCGTTCTTGTTAGGCTTTTCTTTGAGGGAACATATCAAGATCAATCCATCTTAGGGTTATTTATGAACTTGAACGTTGTTACATATTAAATAAGATATCTTATACCAATTTCTTTTAGAGTTTAGTTCTCATAGCAAATGATTTAGCTATAATTGGAGACATACAATTTTCGTTAAATCAACTTGGATACAAACAACATATTTTATAGTTTAAAATTGTATTCTCAATTTAATAATTTGAGCAAATAATCTTACAAGAATAAAATTGGAAGTTGATAACAAACACATATGTGACCACATCATAAATGCATCTATTAAAATCATATAATAGTAAATGTTCACATGGTAGGTGAACGAGTCCATTTCCATCTTTTTATACGTTTTAAAAATTCAGGGATACAATCTCAACCTTAACCTTAGCTGATACAATGATCAATTTATCATGAGAATAAGCAACACAAGGGAATTCATGAAGAACTTTCCATTTCTTGAATATATTACCACATGAATTATCAATTATTTTCACATCACATTTGAACCGGAATGGTCAACCTGTCATGCCAACTGATATTCTAGTTTACTATTGCATGTGATTCCATCATCATGCCCATATGTGTGTAGTTCAAACAGAAAGAAAAGACGGGTAACTTTCACATAAATATTTATAACCCACTTCTTCTTTTGAGACTTACTACAATCCTAATAAAAAGGATAGCCCAATGCACTAAGCTCCTGCTATGCGCAAGGTTCTGGGAAAGGCCAGACCACAAGGGTCTATTATACGAAGTCTTACCCTGTATTTTTGCAAGATGCTGTTTTCATGGTTCGAACTCGTGACCTACTGATTACATGACAACAACTTTATCAGTTACGCCAAGATCCCCTTTGCAACCCCAATAATATAAAAAAAAATTATAATACATTAGCTCTTCTAAAACACTCAATTAATTTTATACTGTCAAATATCTTATGACACCATCCATATGGCGAATGTCTCCTCCACAGAGAAAATCATATTATTATTGTCATGGTCAAAATTATTATAAGCAAGACCTCTTTCTTGTTTTACTTTTGCCTTTAATAAGATCTGTCAAATATTTTTGACGTACCAAGGAATACAATCAATCAAAAATTTGAGCGTCCGCACAATAATATTCATTCATTCGGTAGTTCATGATAAGACATGTTATAATATTTGTGAAGTACTAAAAGTATGTGACCAAATGCCCATTTATGCCAAAATAAATTTCTTTATTTTTCTCAACCTCCCGTAGAGGTGAATTATGATGTTTATCCAACCACACACAAGCATGTACCATTATTTTTAATTTTTATTACATCACAGTGTTCATTTTCAAGAATGATCGAACATTTATAATGCTTATCACAAGTCTTATTCTCTTCAAGGAATGAACTATAATCATGTGTACGTGCTTCATAAATTTGTATTATAAGCTCACTGTCATATCATGAAATTTATATGACGCACTTCAACATCATTTTGAAAAGTCAAGTAAACCACCACTTTATGTTCCTTTATTTTGATGGAGGATTTATAAAACTTATCAAATTAGGTCACATGACATTTGCGTACCAAATATCTTTCATACCAAATTGATGGTAAAAGTTACCTTCACTTTTAAAGGACCATTTTGAGAACCCATAATGTTCTTTCACTATAAATGATGACTATTATTATTTTATTTCTCGACACCTATATTCACCTTCACTTTTGAAGGACCATTTTGAGAATCCATAATGTTCTTTCACCACAAATGATGACTATTATTATTTTGTTTCTCGACACCTACATTCATTTTAACCACTTGTCTTTAATCAGACTTATTATGCAGTGCTACCACATTTTTTTCAAGAAATGGAGCAATATCAAGTGGAACCAACTTTCATTATTTTTCATTAAAAGTAATATTTATTGTCTTAGTCATCATTATATCATTAATATAGTGCATGAAACTCAAACTCATCGTCTTACCCATATCAAAATGTATTAAGCCATTGTGCAATGAAACTCGAACCCAAATATCTTATCATCATGATGCATCGGGACTCTAACCTGATATCTTACCCTCTTAATGTGATGAAACTTGAATCTATTATCTTATCCTCGACCAATAAGAATAGACCAAAGTGTGTTGGAACCCTTTGTTGAGCCATAGTCACTATCATATAATGCAACATGAAGTGTAATCCAATGTGTTTATGTCTTCTCAATAATAACTTAATTATTTATTATTATACAAGTCAGTGAAAATATAAAATTCCTTTTAACAAAGGAAATTAAGAAGCCACCGCTCCATAATAATTAGCCGGACATCGTATATGTTATACCAAAGAAAGTGTCTTAGGGAGTTAAGCCCAAACGAAGCCCAAACTCTTTCCGGAGCCCAATATTAACAATATGCCCTTTTACAGCCCAAATTAGTAGCCATTGAAACTAGGGTTTTCTGTAGAGGCCCTTTAACTTAAAACCTTTCCTTTTTCCTCACAGTATTTCGTATTCAGACGCGTTGCAGAGGGAAAGGGAGCTGTGCAGAAATGGTGAACTACAAGGTAAAGGCCTGTTTTTTTCTTTGTTGGTTTTCAACATTTTGCATGTTTAATTCCGAATCTCTGAAGATTTGAATAAACAATGGTGTTTTCTCGGTGTCATTGCAGTTCCATCAGTACCAGGTTGTCGGGAGAGCTCTGCCCTCTGAATCAGATGAGCATCCCAAGATTTATCGTATGAAGCTGTGGGCTACCAATGAAGTTCGTGCTAAGTCCAAATTCTGGTATTTACACCTCTTTTCCTCTCGATCTACTTGATGTATTTATGCTGGTCAATTGTTATGCTAACTGTGTTTTGTTGGAAAAAAAGGTATTTCCTTAGGAAACTTAAGAAGGTGAAGAAGAGCAACGGTCAGATGCTGGCTATTAATGAGGTATGATGAGATACAATTCTCTATATGCGTATTTTTGAATTGTGTGTGATAGAAATGTTGTTATTAGTAGTTTAAAGATAGCGATTCTGGTGCCTCGTTGTGCATATGGTCTATTATATTTGGTTTTAAGTGTTCTGGTTCTAATTGATTCATTCTCTTGGGTAACCCAATGCGAATCATATGAAGCTTACATTATGTATAATGTACAGGATGCCTATGTGAAAGTGTTGTATATTTTTGACAAAGGTGGCTTTTATGTGCTGTGATTAGTCCTTTGGTGTATTACTTGTTTTGAAATGAATTCTGACTACTTTTGAGATTTGCATTTTCAATATCCATTCACCTTCAGGTTGCTTGTTTTGAGAATGGACTTTTGAGGTTCCATTTTTAATTTCCTCTCACCTTCCTATCCCTAATAAGTATATGCTGAATTCAGTGCTATTTACCTTGTTTTTTGCATAAACACGCACATACCATGTCCTCTTAATGCCTATAATTCGAGCCCTCTGCATTTGCTTCAGGGCGCCTTCATCCATCTACCCCTCTCCCACCTCAAGCATTAGTCTATGTACTTTTGCTTTCAACTCTCTCAAGTTTTGCTGGGATCTGCCTTGAAAACCTCCACAATTAGTTATAGAAGCTGCTAATCCGGATCACAGTTCCAACTTCCAACCATTTCTTTGAAGGCCCAAAAGCTGAAGAAGTGCTTAGCCACACTCTTCCTAGAACCATCTTGGCTCTGGCAGTTGACAAGCAAAAATTTTATCGTTATGATTACTACCACTTTTCTCTTTCTCGCATTGATCAGACAGGTTTCGAATGAGCATCCCATGGAGCAGCTGTAGCTCGTGATCATCTGCCTCTTTCATTCAGTTACTTTTATTAACAGAGTATATGAGTTTGCATGTAGGTTTGATCATGGTCTCCTTATTTTTCGTTTTGGGTGGGGTGATGGTGGTGGTGGTGGTTAAGGTGAACATGGATCGTGATCAGGATCCAAGTCTGTGAGAGGGTGTGGTGTAATAAGTTAGAGGGGACTTTAGGGTCTAACTTAATTGCAGATTCCCTTTTAAGTACACAAAAGAATAGGGAATAAAGATTCTGGGTGATTCCTTCCCATCTGTCTAAAACTTGGTAAGCAGAATTACTTGAGTGCTGGTTTGTGGTAGCAGCTATCCCTGCCCTGTTATAAAAGAAAAGTTCAAAAGAGAAGGGAAGGGACATGTCTCTTACTATGCATTTGGAATTCCGAGTTATGATAAAATGTAGAAAAATGCTGCAATAACTAGGTAAAAACCTTTTAAATAAATTGGTTGACATGTTCACATTTTAAGGTTCTAGCAACACACCTGAACAATATTAGCCTCTATTGGCAAAACTATTAGTACAAGAATCAGAAAAAAATTGATATAGGTGATATCTCCTAGTTGTTATTGAGGTCTAGTTGTGTTGTTAAGTTTACATTTAGCACAATTTTGCTAAGAGCTTTCTAATCTTGCTTGTGATTTGTACATCAGATGCAAAACTAGAGAACTTCTAGTGTTCGAGAACTTAAGTTATTGAATATTGGAATAGAACGGCTTCAAATAGAGCAAAATGGATGGCGGGTGATTCATATAGTTTACCTCAGCTAGCTTGGGATTGATGTTTTATTGCTATATCATGAAAATATGCTTTTGGTACAAGATCTATACACCATATCCCTAGTTTATTTTATTTATTGGTGGACAGTTTTGCAATCTTGCTTTACTATTCAAGCATTTGGTTTCCTCGCTAGTTTGAAGTCCACTGGTAGTTATCCTGGTACTTTTGCTTATTCTTGCAAATAGATTCCTTCCCTCCAATCCTCTTGCGCCATTGGTATGACCTTACATAGTCCGGATATGTGGTTTCCCTAACATTTACAGATTTCTGTTCATTTTCACTAAATATTTTTCCTGTTTCTATGAACTGTGGGGTTTAATTTCAGAAACTTTCGGGTCTCCTTTAACTGTAAATGTTGTATTGAACTTTTTAGATCTTTGAGAAGAACCCAACAAAAATCAAGAATTATGGTATTTGGCTCCGTTACCAAAGTAGAACTGGATATCACAACATGTACAAGGAATACCGTGACACCACATTGAATGGTGCTGTGGAGCAGATGTACACTGAGATGGCTTCTCGCCACAGAGTTCGCCATCACTGCATCCAGATCATAAAGACTGCCACCATTCCAGCTAAGCTGTGCAAGAGGGAGAGCACAAAACAGTTCCACAACTCCAAGATCAAGTTCCCTTTGGTGTTCAAGAAAGTCAGGCCACCAAGTAGGAAACTCAAGACCACATACAAGGCTACTAGGCCCAACTTGTTCATGTAAAACATGTTTATTCATGTGCGTTGAGAAGCAATTTCTAAATTCTGCAGTTTTGGTGCTTTAGTTATGTACTTATGTTGAATTAGTTTTCATTGTGAAAGAGAGAAGGAAACTTTTTGTTCGGATCAAATGATGGTGGTTACTAGAATGTTTTCAATCATGCTACTTTGTTTGCTTTTACTATTGCAGTTCTAGGTAATATATTTTTGTTATCATAGGTGGTCTTTTGTATGTTTGGGTTTTATGCTAGGGATAATACAGTTCAACGTCTTTGGGGGATCTAGTTTAAAAAATAGTCAGCAAATGTATAAATTTTGTATATTTATACCTATACAAATAATGTACATAATTAGTGTATAGATTTTACTGATTGAAGGGATGTATTTCTGTTTCATATTCATTCTTTTACAAAGAGATGGTAATTGTCAATCAAAGTTATCTCAACTTTGACAACTACTTATATCAAATGAATTGAATAGACACACACAAAAAGAGATGGATACTTGAACATGATATGGTTTGGACTATCAAATTTCTTTATGAATTTAACTTATAGCATAAAAAACGTTGTCAGATTACTGGTTTCACTTTTTATGAATGTGTAATTTATCTCTTAAGTGACTCAATATGTATACTCATTTTGCAGTGTATAACAGTGCTTTAACTTTTTTCATGCATTGAATAGTCAGTATTGGTCATTTGTGCAGGCGTTAGCCTATCTTGTGACATCTCGTATGTATATACTAGATAAGGAAAGGCCCGTTTTACGGATTCGATATTGCAAGTTTAATTTAATATTTTTATTTTTTTTGAAAAAATTAATTAATTTTTATTTGTTTATTTTTTTTACTCTAAAAACACAAATAGCAATAATGAAGTTTTTATTTATACTTAATAATACATTATTTTTCTAATTTATCAAGCTAAGCATTAAGCAATAACTTATAATTTATTTAAATTACCCAATTAATATTAAAAGATTTACATGTTTCAATGCTTATTTCAGTTTTATGTCAAATTCAAATATTAAATTGAACAATTAATTTAAATAATATGCTATCCATACTTTGTATTTGAATATTTTAGAGAATAGACTAAATTGCAAGCGTCGTATGCATTGAATAAATTCTGAGACGAAACTAATAAGTGATTTTATATAATTCTTTACAACATAATAGAAGTTGAAAAGAAAATATTATGATTTTTTTAGTCATGTATTAGGTATAATAAAATCAAGACAAATATTTTAATAAAGTAAAAAAAATTAGTTTCAAAAGAGATTTACTTAACTAATAAGACAATATGTTATCCTCAACAAAGAGATTAAAGAAAAAAGAAGTTAGCATGATATAAATTGTAACTTATTGTGATAATTTACACATATACCTTTTATATTTTTTTGAGTCAAAATATATACAATCTTCTCTATTTCATAAGTACACGTAAATAAAATTGAATATTTTAAAGAGATAAGAGATATATATTGTATGTTACTCTTCGTTATAATGTTTAAGAGAATTTACTGATTGATGGACATTTATTGTGGAAGAAAAATATATATTATTCACACATCAATTAAACTAATAAGTTATGTCCTTCTAATATAATAGGAACAAATTTCATCACTTAAATTAAATTTTATATAACGAAT
>JACEIK010001654.1:227121-240156 GCA_018107945.1 Datura stramonium | reverse complement strand
ACCTTTGCCTACAACTTGTTTAGGTCGGTAAATTTTTCTCTTTTTTTTTTTCTGAAAAAAAAAACTAAATCAAGGGCAGCACATGTTTCCTATTTTTTCCATCCGTTGTACAATAATCGTGGATAGGAAACAGCACGCCAAACAATCCCGTGTTAAGTTGATTGAGTATTTCTGGAAGAAAAGGCATTAAACTGATATTTCCAATTTTGTAGGACAAGATATAAGCTGTTTATGACATTGTACCAATACAAATAGAGACGAACACATTTTGAAGTGAACAAACCAATGGTTTATCCTGTGCTTCTTGAAAGTAATTAAGCATACAATCATGAAACACAGAAAATACATGCTACGCTCAAATAGTGATAAAGGAAAAGTTTTGTGAAGTTGTTCAAACAATAAGGCGCTTGGCTGCAGTTTAACATAGAGATCCTTCTTTTATATGTTAGTTTAGATTAAAATTTAGATGTTGATAGCTTATATCACAGAATTATTAACATATGCCTTTTGACTATGTAGCAGATCTAATCAAGATCAACTTTGGAAGACCGATAAAACCTGACAAACTATTATCGAGTCTAATGAGTAACAAATTGGAAAAAGCTCCTACACGGTATCAAGTTAACTAAAGATTATTTATATGTGTTGAGCTAAAATGAGTTAATGAACTGCTAAAATATACAGTATGCTGCTCCATATAGATATAAAGCACTTGAACTATTGAAGATTCATCGATAGTGTTGTTTATTTTCCATGCCCTAAAATGTCTAGAAACTACCATTAGAGATTCTGTTTGTGGAGCTATAAGTATAGCTGTATTGTGAGAATTCATTTAGGTTGCCAACATCAATATTAGATGGACTTTAACAGGAATATAATAAGCAGATTGTAATAGGGGAAATTATAGTGTACCATGAATACAAAAAAATGAGAGTTAATACAGAGAATGGAGCATTGCTAACCTAAGCTATTATTTATCCCCCAGGTTATTTCCCATTTCAGGTGAAAATTAACCAGATATAAGATCTAGTGTTCAAATGGAACGATAAACGTCCATTTAAAATAAAGTTAGCGAAGTTGGATTCTTTTCTTCAAACCAAGAACCTACTTATTGTATGTATTACCAATGTCCTAATCAAACGCCAAGTAAGTTACATGGAACATTTTACAAAAGGATCCCTACATCTTTTGGTAACATTCAGTTTAGAACATTTAAGAAAGGCGGTCCATCTATTTTGGACAAGTTAAACTGCTTCTCCACATTTTTGAAACTCCCAGTCATGTAGCCATGAAATACCAGACCACTTCGCCCACTATTGCAACAGTTAAAAGGGTAAAGGGGCAAATATACCCCTCAACTTTGCGATTTAGAGCAGATATACCCCTCGTTAAAAAAGTGGCGCATATATACCCTCGCCGTTTAACAAATGGTGCATATATATCCTCGTCGTCTAACAAATGGTGCATATTTACCATTTTCCGTTAACAGGCTGAATTTTTAAAAGATAAAACNCATATTTACCATTTTCCGTTAACAGGCTGAATTTTTAAAAGATAAAACTGATTTTTTAATTTTAAAAATGTCACATGACTTTAAAAAATCACCTCACTCATTTTTTTACCCCTCCAGACCTGATCCAATTAAAAACAATTCAATTCCTTTTTTATTCAGATTCCTTTCAAACTCATTTTATGACCGAGTAGAAGAGGGATTGAGATATTTTTTTCATTTGGGTTAGGTCTAAAGGGGTTAAAAAAAATAAGCGAGGTAATTTTTTAAAGCCACGTGATATTTTTGAAATTAAAAAACAAGTTTTATAATTTTTTAATTCAGTAAATATAGGTCAATTAACGAAAATGGTAAATATGCACCATTTTTTAGACGAACAGGGTATTTATGCACCACTTTTTAAACAAAGGTCAAAGGGTATTATCCACTCTAAATCGCAAAGTTGAGGGGTATATTTGCCCTTTTCCCCTAGTTAAAAAACTGTTTTCCGATTGGAAAATGGTATAAATATGACATAATCCGATCAAGGGTCCCTATACACAGGAAACACCTTAATTACTCACCGTCATTGTGAGGATTGCTGAGTGCTTAGAAGACTCTTCAGAGGAAAATTGAAGCCTACCACGAAACCAAAGAAATGGCTGGAGGCACGTCAATCTTTGTTCTGCTGAAATATGGTGATATTGAACTGTATATGCTTTGGATCATTTAAAATGTCTAACAAAATCTTCATTTCAGCCTTTGCAAAATGTTTCTCTGTCCTTTTCCAGACTCTTAACTGAAATTAGGATGCTAATCATGTTTGCTCACTTTTCTACTAGTATTGAATCTGTTAAACAATATTTTGAAATTTCATCGTACAGTTTCTCAAATTATTTTTATACTGTAATGTGGTGACATCAGAAAGAATTTTCAAGGCTGCATCTATACCTAAAAAGAGTAAGAGAGTGGTTGTTTTAACCCAAAAGCAGTGTTATCTTCATCCTAATCTTCCTTCCGGTCCCCCCTTCCGCAGCATCCTACTCTAACTATCCATCCTATTTTATAACTAGGGATAACTCGCTTCAGTCATTCCTATATGGAAGGGAGTAAGTCTTGCTTCATAAAGCTATGCTTGTCAATCGAGTAGGTGATTTAACATTAGCTCCTACATTTTGGTTCTGTTCTCCTCTTTTGATTGAACTCTCTTGTCACAATCGACATAGCTGATTAGGACCTCTTCGCGATCATTTTGACGTGGTTCAAATATTGTGATTTCTTCCATTGTACTATATTGACAATAACAGCTGCTATTTTTTTCACTACCAAACTATAAATTCTTCATTGAGCTTATGTTCCTTCAGCACTAGTGGTGACCTGTTCATTTACTCACTAATGTCAAACCAATACCTTTAAAATCAGCAAACAACTTACACACATAATCCCTTAAACAGCACAAATAAGTCAAATCATCATCTGCATACAACCCTTCTTTATAAACCCAAATGCAAAGCTTAAATATCTGGCCAACAGCGCGATAGAGGCAAAATAAACCCAAAAATTATCCATATTTTTATCAAATAATTTCAAATTCATTACATGAATGAGCTCTTTAATATGATTTTTTTTATAGAATCAAATCCTCTATACATGTGTTATAAAAAAATAAAAAAGGAGAAAAGAGGAAGAAATACCTCCAATAAATAGCTTGGAAGCTATGCCTCTGCGAGAAAGGAAAATTGCAGAGGTTGATGATACTACACTAGTATTTCTGGGTAACAATAATCTTCTCAAGGCAGCCATGGCTCTGTTGCTTTGATGGGAGAGAGAGAGAGAGAGAGTGAGAAAGGGAGTCCCAAAGTGAGGAACGACATGGACTTTGAAGCAATAGGATTTTGAGCTTGAATTTTAGTTTGGGCCCTTAAAGTGAAAAATGAAAGGAAAATGCTTATTTGTGAACTTTACCCAATAAAATTGGACACTAAAACATAAGATGAATTGGGTTTATTTTGGGCTGCACATCCTCCAACCAGGCCCATTAACGTGATAAGCAAAATTCGTGATGCAGCTCACTTCCCAGCCACACTTCTTCCTTGTTCTCATCAGGAAGTAAACACCAGAAGAAGTGTGTTTTGAAGAGCGAAAAAGCGTCCATGGCTTCTTCCCTACTTCTCTCTCCACTTTCTTGCCCGACTATTGCTAATAATTGTGAGCTGGGCTCTCGTATCATTCTCCATAAATCAATTTCCCTTCCCAGCCCCAATTTCTTCTTTGCAACTTCTGTTCATAGTCGCAGACCAAATGGCGTTCGAGGGTATTGTTACAGGTCTCCAGTAGCTAAGTCTATGGACCATATACCCAAACAGTTCAGACAAGAAAATCTCAAAGATGGAGGTAAGTGGCCTTCTCCACTTCTCGTTCCTCCATTTGTGGAGTAAAATTCCATTACGCACCCCTAATTTGAGTTAAAGACAGTTTATTTAGTGTTAAAATGAAATTGTTTAGATTATTTAGCTGATCCCAACTACTTTGGAATTGAGACTTTGTTAATTGATTGATTTCACTCCCTCAGGAACTTGTTTTCTGAAGCTTTCGAGTTTATATTTTTCTCTGTTCTTTATAATTTTCCATCTTGGAAATGTTCTTAGGCCTCATTTATTTTTATTAAGATTAAGAAAATCTCAATCTGAATATTAAAACGTACCTTAAGATTTAGATATTTGAATCTGAATACATGTTAAGATCTTAGTATTAAGATATGAATATCAAATAATTAAGACAGATTGTTTAACATTTGAGTGTGTAAAATTTGTTTTTTATTTAGAAATTAATAAATATAGAATTCAAATAAAATATTAAATTAATCTAATAGCAATTCAATATTTTTAAAACTTATATAGCTATTGGTGGTAGTGATAGTCAGTGGCGGTGATTGTGTATGTTGACTGGGATGGTGTTGACCTGTAATGGTGGCTGCGGAGGGTAGCTAGGGCCTAGAGGTGATTGTGGCTGACAGTAGTGATTAATGGTGGTTGTTGATGGTGGTAGTTTGTTGCGGCGATTGATAATTGGTGTGGATGAGTGTGATAGTTAATGGCAATGGTGAATTTTAACAGTAGTTAGTGATATATAGTGATAGCAGGTGATGATTGTCGGTGGTGATAGTGGATGCAATAGTGGTTCATGGTTATGGTTATAAATGGTGGCTAATGGTGGTGACAACTGTCTGCGGAGATTGGTGGTGGTGTTTGTGGCTGAGGATGGTGGTTGTGGATAGTGAGTACTGGTGATTGGAGATGGTGGTGGTTGTAGGTGAAAATAGATGGAGTAGTGGTTAACTGTGATCTTTATAGAATTCCTCAATAGACATCTTAATGATATTAAGACTTTGTTATTGATCATAATATTCAGATTTAATTTAGACCCGTTAAGTGGTTGTAAATTAGGAAAAACAAACACACTTAATGATTAAGATCTGAATGATTTAAATTTAGACCTAAAAAATAAACATACTTAATGAGGTCTTAATAATTAAGATTAAGACCTTCACAATGTTATCAAAAGTGAAAAGCGTAAAATAGCTCTAAGGTTTGTTGGAGATTTAAGCGCAAAGCGCAATTAAGCATGAATTTTAATGAAAAAAGGCTCAACAACAACAACAAACCCAATATAATCCCATAGGTGGGGTTTGGGGAAGGTAAAGAGTTTATGCACAAGGTAAAGAGGTTGCTTTTGAGAAAAAAATACAAATATATATGTTTAGTCCAAGACTAGTAATTATAAGTATAAAAAACAAATATACGAATAAAGAAATTGAAAAGAAAAATAATAAAGCGAAATATTAATTGTTTAGTGTCACATCTTCAAGAAACACTCGTCGGCAAAGAAAAGTATGTCTTTGAGTCTCGATGATGATATTGAAGCATACATTAAGCGAGGCGAAGCGCGGGGCTTTTGACAACACCTTCTTCATTAAATGCAAACAAATGAGGCCTTAGTATTCTTTATCACTGAAATCATTTATAGATTTAGACGTTATTAAGAATTCTCTTGAAACTACACTTGCTTTCTTTCTGTATTTGTTTCCTTGTTAGTTAAATATAAATAAAGAAAGAGAAAGGGGAGATGGGATGTGTGGTGAAGTCTGCAAAGACTGGTTATAGCCAGAAACTCTAACTGAGAAGGGAGGGGAGGGGGCGTTGCCTCATTCAATATGTGCTTCGCCCATGATCAGTAAAGACGTACTTTTAAAATGTGGTTATTCATAAATTTTAGTAGTTTAGTCAATGCGATCATTTGGTTCTCCTTTTATGTTTCACCATCAAGTTTATCGATAAGAATGTTTGAAGCTTCACTAGATTTGGTCAAATATGGAACTGCTGAGAATAATCTAGTAAGTGGTCTTCTAGATGTGAATTATGTACCATTATATGCAGTTTTCCTAAAAGATGTACTCGGAATACAAATAGGCGTCTTGCTAGCTTCGCTAAAGCTCTTTCCAGCAAGTTTTGGCAAACTCAGAGTATATCTTGTAAAGGAAAATATAAAAAAAGGGGAAAAGAACCCACTTATTAAGCAAAAGAGGGAGGAGAAAAGGGCTTAGTAACTCAGTTAGGAGTTAGCAAGCATTATAAGGGAGCACCAATATTTACTTATCAAAAGAGGGAAAAAAGGAGAGTCCACATTGGGGCTATAAAAAAAGTTATTGATTAATCATTAAAGGCACATGTATACGAGTATATATTTTCTACAAGAAATGCACCTATAGCAGCTAGCTATCTTGGAAGTGGATGNCTACAAGAAATGCACCTATAGCAGCTAGCTATGGGCCATGAGACAGGCTCTTTATAGACATGGGTTATTACTTGTAATATATCTCAAGTTTTTCCTTGCATTCTTACGAGCATATGTAGCTGTTTGTCTTGATTAGGCTCTGAACTCTCACAGATAGTTATGTTGTTTGGTTTCTCCAAAATCGTGGAACAGAGATCTGAGTGAGGGTATTGGTGCCTCTATATAGGCTGAATAAATTCAAGCGTATATTAGTTTGATGTAAAAACTATGTTGTTCGGACTTTTAAAAAATGTCGACGGGTGCGTATCGAATTCTCCAAAAGTAGTGTACTTCGGGAGGATCCTACACAGATGCGGCAACTTTTTTTGAAGAGTCTGAGCAGCATTGTCATTGTGTAAAAACACGAAGAAAGGGAGTAGAGAAAGAGGGAATTACTTGATGTTTTTTCAAGTGGGGAAAAAATGAATGTTTCAGAACTCTATGGTCATCACCCATCATTCAAGTGAATCTGGTGTTTGTGATATGGTCCTTTGCACTCTTACAGCAGTTTCCTTGTTCTTCGCTACCCTAATTTTTCAATTTACTTTGTTCGTTGTGTTTTTATCTGCCTTTAAACTTCCTATTATTTGTGATGATTTTGCTAGAGTTTTTGTTCTGCAGTTTCTGCTCTTAATCATGTATACCATCTTTTTGTAGTACTGAACAACTATAAGAATGCTCCTCAGTATCTTTACGGCCTTACTCCATCACAGATGGATATGTTCATGACAGAAGATAACCCAGCCCGGCGACAGTCAGAAAGTGTCACTGAAGTAAGTTCTTTTTTGTACTCGTTTCTTGATTGGTTTCCATGTATTTTAATGGCTTTATGATTTAGGTGTGTTAAATTCATTTATTTATCCCATTGCCAAGTCTGTCTTTTTACAAAAAAGACATTTAATATATTTTGATTACAGGAGAGTATATCTTCTTCCCATAACTATCTGAACAATGGTGGAATGTGGAGTATGTCAGGCGTGAATGAACGAGGTCCTTCAACATGCAGCATGAGTGTCAGCATGTACCGTGGAGGAGCAAGAGGATCCGGAAGACCCAGAACTGCGCCTCCTGATTTGCCATCTCTGCTTTTAGATGCTAGAATTGTCTATCTGGGCATGCCTGTACTAACCTTTTCGTAGATCTTGCCTCCCTTTAACTGGTTTCATGCATTTTACATCTGTGCTGTTCTTACCTGATTCTCATCTGGGTTTCACATTTGATTGCCACAGATTGTAGAAGCTGTTACAGAACTTCTTGTTGCTCAGTTTATGTGGTTGGATTTTGACAATCCATCAAAGCCTGTATACCTATATATAAACTCATTTGGTACCCAGGTAAGACAGTTTGCCTCCAATTTAATTTCTCCGAATATATTTAGTTTCTGGAACAAGGTAAGATAAGGAGTGTAGAGTGATTCATCGAGCTCATCTTTCATTTTGGTTGCTTAATTGGAGGATAAGATGAGTTATCAAAGACAATCATAGGAAGAGGATTGGATGGTTGATCTTAGGATGACACATGGTGGTGATTGCACATAGAGATTTGTGAGTCTTATTTGTCTACCAAATGACAAAAGCTCTCACATGCAAATGAGTTATGAATAAAAACCTTGAAAATGCTTGTATCCATATGCATGCTTACATACATTTATGAATACTCAAAGATGTCCATGCATCATAATAGTTAATCTCAGAGGTAGCTATATGTTGTATGAGTTGTGTCAGTGAAAACTTTAGATGTTGATACCATGCTATATGTTGTATGAGTCGTGAAACTTATATATTGATACCATGCATATGTATATGCTTTAATACAGTATTCATATACACGAATAATTTATTACTATGTATAAATGTTACATACATCTGCACGTTTTTCAGATCTGGACTATTTGCAATACATAATCTTTTTTTCTTTGTCAAAAAAATCATGTATTGCAAGTAGGTCCACATTTCAAAAAATGTTGCTGCAAATAATCTGTGGGAGAACTTCGAATAATTATATACTAGTAATCTAGTACTAGGTTGTACTTGCTGCATCATATGTCTGCACATGACGGTACATTCTTCCTGAAGTTAGGATAACATGTTTGGTTTTGTTCATTATAATTTATCGGGCTTTCGAATTCCAAACATCAAATGGGATCATTGATATGCCTAATCCAGAGAATTATCTCACACTAGCCAAATGCAATCGGGGATGTGTTCCCTTGGCCGAAGTCGTACAAGAATCTATAATACAGGGATGTGAAAATCCTTATCATCCCATTTGTTGATCGAACATACACTTTATACTTTGTTAATATTTCCATGCTGATGCACTCTTGCTATATTTGCCCAGAATGAGAATATGGAGACTGTCGGTTCTGAAACAGAGGCATATGCCATTGCTGATACAATGGAAGTAAGTATCTCTAGACTTTTATGTTTACTTATGTTTGTTGTGATATGAAGTTTAATGTTTTTGCTACCACTCGTGACTTGTTGAGTTTAGAACAAACAATGAGAAATTGATCAAAGCCACCCTTAGTTATCCATAACAGTAAAACAGGCACCTATTGGTGGAGGGAATGAATGAACAATTTGAAGCAACTTATCTATCTGTATGTTTCCCAAGACTGAGATCTGTATTCATCTAACTTATCACTTGTGTGTTTTTAATCATCACTAGTACTGCAAATCAGATATCTATACTGTGAACTGTGGAATGGCTTTTGGTCAAGCAGCAATGCTTCTGTCACTAGGAAAGAAGGGGTTCCGTGCTATGCAGCCAAATTCATCTAGTAAGGCTCAACTTTTCACACTCAATATCTTGATTCTCACACTGGCAACTGTATAATCACATGATCTTCTGTCTCTAATTCATATTTGATACCAACGATAGACGGGATCGCACAGATGTTTGCTTAAGGGTGTCTATCTATAACAGCATGACGAATTGAATCACTATTTAACTTGACAGATCCATGGTGTGAGGATGGTTTCTAAAAATGCTTCTCAACTGTACTATCACAGAAGTGCTGCTATATATTGACGGCCAATGTAATGACAGAAAAAACATCTAATGATATATGATAAATAAAGGGTTTTTGAGTGTAGAACAGAAGTTGCTATGCTTCATTCATAATAGCTTTCTGTTATTCATCAGTTCTCTACGCCACTTCATTTCCTCCATTCTATATATTTGCTTACTTTTTTATTTTGGGTTGGTGGGAGGGGTTTAGGTTAGAAGCAGAACAAATTTTTTCACGACTCATGATAACTATCATTCAAAGGCCTCCACACTCTCATGCTTATTCTAGTTTTCAGTTTACTACTTTGGGTATTCACACTATTGATGGACTGCAGCCAAATTGTATTTACCTAAGGTCAGCAAATCCAGTGGAGCAGCAACAGATATGTGGATAAAGGTCGGTCTCTCTATCTAGCTATGTCCATGGTGTGCATCATAAACACTAATGAAATTTCTTGTTTGAATTTATATTTTGCACGTATGGATCACTTAAGGTTGGCAATGTATATGGTCACACCTGCATATCAGGCCCGTCATTTGTCACTCAAGTATTTTGCTACTTTGCCTCCACAGGCCAAAGAACTAGAATCAAACTCAGAGTATTACCTTGAACTCTTAGCAAAAGGAACTGGAAAGCCGAAGGAAGAACTTGAGAAAGATATCCAACGCCCTAAATATTTCCGTGCACAAGAGGCCATTGACTATGGCATTGCAGATAAGATTATTGATTCAAGAGACGATGCATTTGAGAAACGGGTAACTTACTTTGAGATATTTTCCTGTTGCCATGCTGCCTTTCTTGTTTCATGTTGTTCACAGTGATTTTTGTAATCAGAACTATGAAGAAATACTCGCCCAATCTAGAGCTATGAGGAGAACAGCCAGACCAGGTGCTCAAGCTGCTCCATCCGGGTTCAGGTGATTGAATGAGCGATAATGGCCACCCTGAACTTTCAGGAACAACTGATGTTCCTGTCTAGTTTTGAGGAACAAAGTGGCTGGTTACTTTGTCTGTGCCCCCGTAGAATATAACTGGGATAAAGCACGTCTCTTCGAGACCTGATTTGCATCACAAGGTGTATGAATTTACGACCATTATGTCATAGGTTTGCGAAAAATATTCACAATGTCGATTGTGTGTACCAGTATAGAATCAGATGGTGATGGTGCAATGGTGTAAATGAATATAAAGCTCTCATGTCATTTTTCTTTATCTTGTTTCGGATTATTTGTCAGTTCGCAATTTTAGGTGTATGGTTGTGGGCAAATGACACCAATTTGAGACCCACCAAATTTCTGGTAATTGCATAAACACTTAAAAACACTTTTGAGTATTTCAAGGAAGTGCAGTGTAACATTCTTTCATTTTTTCCTAAGAAAAGGTTCCGAGAAAAGAATGATAGTGAGGAGTTGATATAGTTCTATAGTGCTGCTTCCTAGGAAGTGAAGAGGTGTGTGTGTATAAAAATCATAGTATTCTCATTATTAATTTTAATTTAAATAATATCAATAATAACACTAACGAGTGGTTTTTTAAAGATATTTTGTGATTTGAAGAAATGTAATAAATTTTTGTATTTTATGATATTAGGATTGTTATATTTTTAACTTTAAAATTAAGGATTATATTAGTAAATGTTTATCTTTCTTCAATTCAGAAAAATTTTAAAAATGAAAATATTACATATTTTATTAGATTTTTGTAATCATTAATCTAAATAAAAATTAACGACCAATTATTGCGATTATATATATATATATATAGATGAAAATTAATGATGGATTACAATATTTTTATTAGGAAAATAATTATTTTTAAGAAATATGTTTATTAGGAAAAGTGCATTTTTGACCCAAAAGTAACAGTAGAGACATTTTTGGACCAAACTATTTACACCAGGGGCATTTTTCGACTAAAATATTGATTATAGAGCATTTTTGAACCAAACTATTAATAGAGGATATTTTTATTCATTTTTACATAGTTTAATGGCATTTTTTACCCTTTTCCCCTAGAAAAAATTCTTTGACTTCCTTCACAAAAAGTACTTTATAAGATCGACTCTCACCTTGAGATGCAGATATTTTGTATATATAATTGTTTTTTATACAAAGAAAAAATAATATTTCATATATTTCTTTTTTATGTGAAAGTATTTAATTGTGTACATAATATAAGGAATTAAATAAGATGTTGATTGAAAGCCATTTTATGCGTACCAAAATTTTGTTAAATATATGGTAGGAGTTTTACATATTTTTTCATTTTCTTTTTCCTTATGAAAGCATGAACTTTTATATTTGGTACGTAGGTCTCTTCAAATCATGTTATTTATGACAAGATGGAGATATTACGATTAAAATAATATTTTTAAAAAAAATGTATATCATTTTTATGACATAACTTAGAAAAGAAAATAGTGGTACATTAAATATGACAATGAAAGTACTTATATTACTCCCTGCGTCATTTTTATTTGATCAATATATTAAGAATATATATCTCCTTACTTGTCTGTTTTAACTAATCAGAATATAATTTTCGTCTTTTTAATTTAATCTTTACCACTAATTTATCATTTTTAAAATTTATTGGAGTACTAGTGGTCAAATTAAGTAGGAGTTTGGCTATAAAAATCAAATATTTTTTTCACTTTGTTTGAAATTTTTGAATGTGAGGTTGAAAATGTAATTATGTTTAGTTATAATTTTTATAAATAATATTTGATAATTTAAATATATTTTTTCTTAAAACATGAAATACGAATTATACCCCTTAATTTCTAAAAATTAAAAAAACACCCAGCTTAACTAATTTATTTGAATTCATCATCCTTATTATTTTCTTCTCCTTTTCAAACCACAATTGTTGACTCTAATCCTTATTGTTTATGCAATATATAAAAAATCATATTGGTTATCTCAAGTGCTCTATTATTATTATTATTTTTTTTTATCAACTCCCAAAGAAGGTCAAAGTTGAAAGTTATTTTTCGATATATTCACAACCTAATCTAATAACCTTATGTTATTTTTTCTAAATTCGTTTCAACTTGAAAGTAATTAAGATTAGAGAGACAACACAGAGATGATTAATATAAAATTAAGTCACAATACAGGGAGTAAAGTACTATATATAAAGTTCACTATGAAAATTACAGCACAATTTGCAATATAGATTTTCCTTGAATTTACCAATTGTGATTTAGAAGACTTCCCAAATTTCCCCCCTTTTTTAACGAAAATCTAAAGACAGAAAAACAACATCCACACATTAATAAAACAAAAGAAAGACATCAACAATAAGATAATCCAATAGCACTAATTTTTCCCCCCAATATACAAAGATGAAATAACAAGTAAATTTCACCATTTTTTATCAAATTTGAAACAGCAAGACGAGTAAATGAAGGCGCTGTACGCAACAGTGAATGCTCCTTTCATAAAGACAAACTTGTCCCTTAGTGCCTTCGGAGAGCGGAAGCAGAGAGAACCACCATGAGGAGCAAAATCACCACCGTGACAAAGGCGGCCACCACGGCTCCACTGGCCCTTTGGCAGAAATCGCCAAACTGTTGGCAAATTGCTAGCCAATTTGCATCTTGGTTTCCATTGTGAGCCAAGTAAACTATAGCTGCTGCTGACCCTGCTGCACCCGTTGTCAATGCAATGATCACCTTCAAATTTTCCAAAAACATAAC
>JACEIK010001654.1:181013-214134 GCA_018107945.1 Datura stramonium | reverse complement strand
GTATAAATTTTTATTGGAAATTGTTTAACTGACCACCCGTCAATAGTTTGATATATATAGCTATCCCTGACTTCAATAAGTTGGAAGCTACATCTTATGATATATGAATTCCCCAATAATAAGAGCTCGTCGGATAGTGGAGTGGTTCTTATTTCACCTGTGAAAGATGTAGTGTGGTGGATAGAGTTTGTTTCTCTCTTAACTAGACATTTTGATTTCGAGCTTTGAGTATGAAAATATTTTTAGTAGGGAGTGTTTTTTTCAAATAGGCCCTTATATAACGCGAATCTAAATTAATCGGGCTCTAATATAGATATCGAACATGATATAAAAAATATAATTTTTATTCTTATTCATATCATTAAAAGTTACCTTTTCTAACTGTATTTGTATAATTTTCAAATTTAACTTAATAAACACTTTATGATAGTATAAGTATGCTTGTTGTGAATTAACTGACGGATTTAACTTCATACTTTACGAAGCATAGTTAATATTATGCGTGTTATGTATCAATTGTCAATGGTAATTATCATTTGTGCTTATAGCTAACTATATGCTTAAATCTGGTCTAATTTGTTTGTGCGCAAAAAGTCTATGTGTTTACGATTATTAAATAATAGTAGCAAGTGATAACAGGTGACAGTTTGGCCGAGTGGTCTAAGGCGCCAGATTTAGGCTCTGGTCCGAAAGGGCGTGGGTTCAAATCCCACAGCTGTCATTTTTTATTTTTATTTTTATTTTTATTTTTATTTTTGCTTTGATGTATACTTTTAAAGATATTTTTGCTTTCTCCAATTTTCATTCATCTCATCTCAAATTGCAATCATATGTTGCTGTTAGGGTTTTGATTTTAATGATAATTAATTTAATTGTGTTATGGAAAGCAATTTAAAAAAAAAAAGAAAAAGAAGTGAAGCTACAACAAAAAGGAAACAAGTTAAATATGAAAAATCAACTTACTTTTCTATGAAGTAAGTCAGGCATGTTAAATAAAAATATTGTAATCAAAGAAGGACCTAGCATAAATAAAGGAATTCTAATCAAAGAAGACGGCCAAGATTCAATGCATATTACAAAACAATATTAAAGGAGAATTTGGATATCATTAAAGAAAGCAAGCACCAAATATCTAAAGATTTTCAAATTAGAATGCTTGATTGAAGTAAGTTTCAGAGATCTCCAGCGAAAATAAGTACCAACAAAAAGCACCAAATCGATTTCAATATTCAATATTCGAACACTTTCAACAATGTAATCAATTAAGTTCTACCTTATTCTTTGATGTTATCTCTATAAAAGAGCCAATCGGCTAGTTCAAAGTTTATTTAAAGTCATACTTCAAAGGACAATAATCATTCTCAAGTTATGTATTTTATTTTTAATATGCATTGTTATTTTAGTGATTTACTGCACATTCAAAAAAAAAAAAAAATTATTGATGAGGCATTATATTAAAGATTACAAGGCACGGAATTTAAATGTGGATATATGAGTTACACTCTCAAGATTGTACACACACTAACATTTTAAAGAGTTTCAGAGAGAAATTCTTTGCAAACCAAGGGGATTGGACTAGTATTCACATTGAATGTGAATCAGTATAAAAATATTATGTATCACTTTATATTCGTGCTTTTCTATTAAGTATTCATTGTTGTTTTGCTTTATAGTCGATTACATCTCACTGTTGGTTGATTGAAATAATAAAAAAAGTTATAATTCACCCTCTCCTGCACTTTCCATTGATATCCGAGCTTAGTATTACTATTATTGTTTGCTTTACAGTCAACTACATCTCACTGTTAGTTGATTGAAATAATAAAAAAGTTATAATTCACCCTCTCACTTCAATAGATAACATTTCTCTCGTTAAATGTCAGAATGAAAACGTACCTCAAGTCTTATATATGATATTAAGATCTAGAGGATCAAGCTAGGAGGCATTTCCATGTCAATAGCCAAATCATCAAACAAGAAGGCAGAAGGTCAAGTATCTTTTGAACGGTTAGATATTGCTACTTATATGAAGGAACAAATGGTTATAATAGAAATTAATTTCAAAGTGCAAAATCTTTTGTACAATGTCATCCGTGGTGAGGAGTATAAAAAAGCATGTAGCTATAAAATTATCAAAGAGATGTGGGATAAATTAAAGGTTACTTATGAGAGAACTAATAAAATCAAATAGATCAAAATCAGTCTTCTAGTATATGACTATGAACTACTTCAATAAAGAAAGATGAATCTACTAAAAATATATTTGCTAGGTTAAGCAAAATTATTGAATAACTGAAAGCGTATAAAAATATCTATCATATTATAAATCATCTGAGAAAAATACTTTTGGAGTCCACTCACTCCATGGCTATATTTGTGGGTTATAATATTCCTCAAATTTATAATTTAAATATGTCATAACATTTGTACAACTATAAAAATTTAAATTAAATTATTCTTAAATATAAAATCATATCATTCTTTTTAAAATAAAATAATAAATAGTAGAGAATCATATAAATTGAAAACAAATTGATTACTGGTAGTAATTAGTGGAGTACTACTTGCATAGCAGTTAAGCCGGAGCTTCCAAGAAAAAACCAGACCGATAATGTCGAGCATTTGCAGAACCAAACCGGTCGAGGGCCTTAGACTCCTGAACCGGGTTCTAACCATATCGACGCCGTATATCCACCGGTCACACCGTTCCATCGCCACCTTAGCTTTCGAAGAAATTCGGTGTTCGCCGGAAAAACCTTACAATTTCACAGCTTTTATACTCCACGGCCTCTTAGGTTCCGGTCGAAATTGGCGATCCTTCTCTCGCTCTCTTGCTTCCTCCCTTTCTGCAGGTACTTTAGTCAATTAGCCAATCTATGTCTGGATTTCAAGCTAGTTAAATTAGTTGGGATCAGTTATAGTGAATCTTCTAAATTTGTTTGTATCTCGATTAGTTTCATTCCGGTACTGGTAGACAATTGTGCTAATTAGGTCCTGTATAAATATATTGGCGGATCCACTGTGTTAGCTAACAGGTTCACAGGATCTGTAGCTTTTGCTCATACCCGGTATATCTATTGAAATGTTCATCGAATCCATTTATTATTGTATGGTGAAGTCTATAAACTTCAAAATTTTACAGCTTATTTTTTTTTCTAATTATTTTTATATGTGTGTTTTAGATGGCGTAAATTGGAGGATGGTTCTTGTGGATTTGCGGAATCACGGGAAGTCATCTGAAATTGAAGGCTTCGTGCCGCCACATGATATGGAAAATGCTGCAAAAGATGTAGCTAATTTGGTACATTCACAGGGTTGGGATTGGCCTGATGTTGTTATAGGGCATTCCATGGGTGGCAAAGTCGCCTTGCAATATGCTGAGAGCTGCTCTCGTGGTGTTTACGGCCAATTGGCTCGATTGCCCAAGCAGGTATTTGCTCTTCTTTGCAATTGTTTGAGATTTTTATTTCTTAATCCTGCTTTCAACCTCATTCGACATCCATGGATAGCTGTGATCGGATTAGCAGTTACGGATTCATGTGTTACATATTTATTTGGTGCAATGGTAGTTCAATTTTGCACATTTTTTTCTGTCCTAGTATCTGATTTAGCTTCTTTTTGATGTGATATTGTTGTTAAGATTTTCTTGGCAATGTGCAAGTTATCCCATTGCCTATTTAAGCAATGCCCTCTTCATTTAGTGCAATCTGTTTACAGGATGTTTAAATGAAGTTTTAGCTTATCCTTGATAAATGATAATACCATGTAAGGAAAGAACCTTGTTTGTGGAGATATTTGAAAGAAGAACAAAGTAAAAATAAAAGACATATACTTTTGCTCTCTTCCTCTCTATATGTACGTTGTTCCATCTTTGTTTTGCTTCTTTGATCTAGAATACGTTTATAGAAAACTATTCTAACCATGAAAAAGCTTTAACCGGATGGTTGTCTCTGTCTATATAACTTTAAGGAGGGTTAAATGGAGAACTTGGTGAAATACCTTATGTAGGTTTTCTTTGTAGAAATACCTTATGGTTCATCATTACTATGGTTTATTGGTTTATGTTGTTGCTTCTAAACCTCTTATTGTCATTCCTTGCACAAAAAATAAGTGCTTAACTTTTGATGCAAGTTAGATCTACGTTGTGAAGTGATGCTTAAAATTAGTCTTTTACTTGAAAATCCTTATAATTTTGGAGTATCTACAAACTTATTTAATCAATATAAATACGGAAAATGCTGCACACACTATCCGAGCTTAGCTTGGCAGCCAAAACGCACTTCCGGATTTGGTTGTGCAGCCACTTTCCACAAACTTATCCAGTTAATCGGGCAGTCTTGTACAAAAATGAGTAATGTGGGTACTTTCATGGAATATACAGGTTCCAGACAAAATCTGAGTAATTGACTCCTTTTAACTGCATCTGATTATTTCACTTGCATCATGTCTTTGGTGAACTCTTATGCTAATGTATAGTTCACTCACTTGATGCAGAACAGCTCTGGGTATTGGATTCTGTCCCTGGAAAGGTGAACCCTGAAGATAGCAATAGAGAAGTAGAGAAAGTTATGCAGACACTGCAGAGCCTACCTTCATCAATCCCATCTCGAAAGTGGAAACTCTTTTCCTTCTTATCACCTTTTTTTAATATGATATATGCATATTTTTGTTGTGTCTAAGTTATGCTCAAGATGTATGTGTCGTTTTGGTGTCCAGATGCATACAATATTATCTAGCCAGCTTGTTTTCAATAATTTTTGGATGATTCAGCACATAGTCTGGCTAATTGTTAACGGTTGGTCTGTAACATTCAATTGGACCAAGAAATCAGCAGGACTTGGAATGGGTGTAAAATTACATAGTATGTGGTTATTGCAGTAGTCTGACACTCACAAACATTTAGGCTTCTATACTATGTCGTAAATAATAACTCTATGAGCTTGCCATGTGTCATGGTTAAGGCTTAATTAACTTCTAGGAAGTTGAAAATACCTAGTGCTACTTAGCATACTCTATTTGCACCTCTTTTGATGCGTTTAATCTTGCTTACCTGAATATTCTCAAATTAGCTCTATCTAACATGTTTTCTCATTATATCTTTACATGAATCTTGCATTCAGATGGCTGGTAGATCACATGTTGAAACTCGGGTTTTCTAAGGCATTATCAGAATGGCTGGGCAGCAATCTTGAGAAATCAGGGGATAGCATGACGTGGACCTTTAATATTGAAGCTGCTGTAGAGATGTTTGATTCTTACAGGTAAAACCAGATGCATTCTTCAAGAACTTCTAATGATTGTACTCTTGAAGGTTGTTTACTGAAAAATGGAACTTTTTAGAGAGAAAGATTATTGGTCTTTGCTGGAGCACCCACCTGAAGGGACAGAGATAGCGATTGTGCGTGCTGAGAAAAGTGATAGGTGGGATCCAGAGACTGTCCAGAAACTCGAAAGCATTGCCTCCAATGGAACTGGCGAATCTGAAGGCAAGATGTCGCATCATCTCCTTCCCAACTCCGGTCATTGGGTTCATGTTGAAAATCCAAAGGGGCTTCTTGAAATTATAACTCCCAAATTAGTTTCTCTTGTTTAGCTAGTTTCTCTTCTGGTTTGCATGGGTCCTAATTTAAACATTCTCGGGGAAATCAACTTTCTTTTTCCCTCCTATTCATTCTCAGGCATTTGTAATATCTAAGTGAAAGAGAATCTGTGAACTCACTTTTTGCCATTGACTGAGCACTCTGTGCTTGCATACCTCTAAGTATTGTTTCCTGCTTTCAATAATTGAAAAGTGATGAATTCCCTTGTTGCAAGAATTTAGTTTCCAATATGTACTGACCATAAGCTTTCCTCTACTCTAAAATCCCATGGCTGCATGAGTTTTGCATTTTCAACCACAACATATCCAATGAAGTCTTACAAGTGGAGTATGGAGATGGTGTGTGTTCGCCACCTTATCCCTATGCAGTCTTACAAGTGGAGTTTGAGTGTTCAGTGTATAAAAACGAGTATTAAAGGAGCTAGATACAATAATATAATTTAGAATACATACTATCAACTTAGAAATGAGGATTCACGTAGTTTATCTTAACTTATTTGGGATTGAAATATAGTTATTATTGTTATTTTATTACTGTCAAATTAGAACTCTCGACATTTAAAATTAATCTAATATAACATACTTTGACAAAGTAATTCTTTTATTTATTTTTCAAGAGAATTCAATTATAGTCCATAGAGCGAAGCTTTCGATAATCGCTTGGTTGAAGGAAACAAGAATAATAATCCTCCCACGAATGGTTGAGTTTTTAATTTTGAAATAAATAATTCTGAATTAGTTATATCATAATTGTGAAATTAAATTTATATCACATTTAATATGTATAACAACTAGTTTCAAGATAATACATCAAAATGACAAAAATGTCTTTCTCTGAAGCTTGTTTTCAAAGTTATTTAATAAAGTCAAGGTTAAAATTGAAACTCAAAATTTATCCAAGTTTATCTAATGTTTGTCAAACACATATTTTATATTATATTTCATATATTCAATTTTTAGTCCAGTAAATTAAATATTTTTCAGACATTGTTTTTGTTCGAAGTTTGTCAGTCCTGATTATAAATTAAATATATATTGTAAAATAGGCTATAGGGTGCAATTCCCGTCGGACCAAAAGAAAAAGAAAAAACATGATAGGGTCCATCCTGCATTTCATAAAAAACTTAGGGGCATTCACAGTCCAAAATAAAGAAGAGGCCCATTTACGATATTCTTATACTTTCTGGAAACCCTAACTATATAAACAAAAGCATACACCTTAAGTTTTTTCCTTAGCTACCCGCACCACAGCTACTAGGGTTCTTCAAAGCTTCAGTAGCAGCTCACCAGCAAAATCAACCGAAGCCATGGTATTCTCTCTTTTCATAAGGCGATAGTGGTTTTAATTTAATTTTAATTACTGTGTAACTAACCGAATTAAACTCGTACTATGTTAATTTTATGACGGAAAGTGAAGTTCTGATTTCTAAAATTACGTTTGCTTTTGAGTATTTGCGGGAAATGTACTGGCAATGTTTATAATTCGTCGGCTAGATTTGTATTCGCGGACTGAGATTTTCTTAATGCTTTGGCAGTAGGTGAATGTGTACTGATGCTCTTATGTTTTGTGGATCGGTGGTTCTTAAACATGTTTATAGATTTATATTTGTTTCGTTATCCTTATTTTTGGAATTAAGTATTAGTTAAGTTTATAATGATGGATTGTATTGGGTTCGTAGTCGAGGAGAAAGACTAGGGAGCCCAAGGAAGAGACTGTTACCCTTGGACCAGCTACCAGGGAGGGTGAATTGGTCTTTGGTGTTGCTCACATTTTTGCCTCTTTCAATGACACATTCATTGTGAGTTCTTGATCCCCACTCCCTCCCCAGTACATGTTTTGTTTCTATTGAAGAAGCTATATAATTGTTTATTTTGTATTTAATTTGTACTTGTATGTTAATTGCAGCATGTGACTGATTTGTCTGGACGGGAAACAATGGTTCGCATTACTGGTACGAACTCTATAATGTGGGAGTTGTTGCATCTGTGTATTATATTTGTTCTGGATTTTACCATTACTGAGTTTGAAAACCTTAATTTTCACCAGTCAAAAAAGAATTTAATATCCCCATAGTTCTCACAGTTTACATTTCCTGTATTTAAATTCACCTTAGAACAAAGATGACATTTTTACAACAACAATCATTTTGCCTCAGTACCAAACATGTTGGGGAAGCTATATGAATCATCACTGACCATGCCACTCCATTTAAACTCATCTTAGGCAAATATTATATAAAATAAAAAGGTACTAGTTTCTTATATTTTACACTGACATACTGAAGGAACTCCTGAACTCCTTGAAAAAGTTTAGGCCTAAAAGTGTATCATAAATGGCCACCCCAGGTATTACCATCCCGCTTGAGAGTTTATAAACAAATACAGCTCTCATGGCTAAAATGTATTCTCAACTGCAACACATACCCCGTGTAATCCCACTGTGGGGTCTAGAGAGGGTTGTTTGCGCGCAGATCTTACCCCTACCTTACTTCACAAGAAGCAAAATGTATTCTCAACTAATAGGTGTAAAATGTATTGACTTTTTCAACTTTCCAAATTCAATTGGTAAACACATTGTACTATCGTCTCCCTTTATTTAGTATTATTTATCTTCCTTAAATGGGAAACCAGTTTGGAGGAGTCTTGGTCAGTCTTTTCATTTAGTGTTGTTCTACTTGATAGGTGGCATGAAGGTGAAGGCTGACAGAGATGAATCTTCTCCTTATGCTGCTATGCTTGCAGCACAAGATGTTTCTCAACGATGCAAGGTCAGACATATTGCTCAGTCTGTTTACGGAGTTTTTTTCTTTCACCAATTTTATGAAATATTAATTCACCATGCAATACGTGCCTTGTTTCTAGCCACTAGAAGATTAAAAAAACTATGGTTTGTGAGAGGATTGCAACAGATTGAGCTTGTTACAAAAGATGTTAATGAAATGTGAAAGATTTTAAGCATGAGCATAAGCTTTGATGTGTTAAGAACAGGTTCACATTTATGATCAAATGCATGTTTGCTGCTTGGCATATTAGGTCCAAGCTTTCAGGTTTTTTGTGGGTTCTAAGTAAATCATAGATGTCATTGTGAAATTCTAAATATAATGAGTTTTCAGTACTATAGTCCAAGATGCTTAGCTTACCTGAACTCTGTTCCCTTCTGTTGTACTTTTTTTAAACATCTCTTGTGGGTTCTAATTAAATCATAGTTGTATTTGGGCTTGATTTATGTAAGATATGCTGTCAAGGTCACAGGTGATGCAGGTGAAACTCTGTAAAACTGTGTGATGACTTTTGGAACATTACTCTACCTGTACTCCTTGTTATTAATGTTGTTGTGTAGACCGCGTCCAAATGTGAGACAGATGTTTAAATAACCAAAATAATGCCAAAGACTTAAGAGTGAAAGTCTAATTGTTTGATTAAAGTATTTCTCATCAGACTGCACATCAAGGTTTCAATGTCATTTGGTACTGCCTTTTAGTGTTCTGAGGTTGACACAATAGTTTCACTGATTTAGATTTTTTCTTGTGTATGTATAGCTTGAAAGTCAAGTTGATTTGGATCTCACTTTTTATAATTTACAGGAGCTTGGAATTAATGCTCTTCACATTAAGCTTCGGGCTACAGGAGGGAACAAAACTAAGACTCCTGGTCCTGGTGCCCAGTCTGCACTTAGAGCCCTTGCTCGATCTGGAATGAAAATTGGACGCATAGGTAAACCCTCTTTAATTGTTGAATAGTTCATCATCTCTCTAGTCTATTTGCTTTGAAATTCTATTATTTGGACAATCTCCTACAGTCTTTAGTTTTAGCATCATAAATTTGAAACCCTGCTGAAAGTATTTCCTTTATTTTGTCAGAGGATGTCACTCCTATTCCCACCGACAGTACTCGCAGAAAGGGTGGTAGCTCATGGAAACAAGAACCTTGTCGGTTTCCTACAGCTACACANCACCGACAGTACTCGCAGAAAGGGTGGTAGACGAGGAAGGAGGCTGTGAATTCTACTCAGCAACATGCATGCTGCATGGCAGAATGTTTTGGTCAAGGATGCAACTTTGTTTTTGTTTTACATCTTTAGATTTAAGAATTTTGTAGCCTTGAATACAAGTTACTCTGACTTATGATCATTTCGAGCTTTTGCAATCTTGTGAGATGGAAAAATATTTCTTGGAGCTGGATTAGTAATTTGTCTTTTGTTGGTATGCTCATTGATGGGTCAAACTTATTGTGTTGCTGCTTCCTGCTTCCTTGGCAATAGTGTTTTATATACCCACCTCTATCTACATTATATTGCAACATCATATCCAAACAAGTGTGGTTATTTTAAAAAGTAGGCATAAAAAGTATTGAGTATTATTTGGTACTCCTTTCATTTCAAAATAAGTGATGTTTTACATAATTAAGAAGATACTAATGATCTTTTAATTTTACTCTTATTTAAGTAGAGAGAGTTTAACACAATCAAAAAAATATTAAAGAGTTCAGTCTTTTTAATTTATTTGGTTTAGCCTATAAGCTACTCGGAGAGCTAATAATTTCATGGTCTATTCAGTTTTGTGCTTAAAATACCTTCTTTACTTCCTCTGTTTTGTTTTTTTTGACCCATGCACTTAAAATAATTTGTTTTTATTTATTTATTTTAGCAAATCAAGATAAATTTATCAATTTTTTTCAATAATACCTTTATCATCAAATAACTATATTAAAGTATTATTAGTTAAATTTAGTTTTGCATAGTATAATTAATAAAGTTAAATTTGTAAAATAAATTCTTAGTAATTTTTTTAAGGGGAATGTCAAGTCAGCATGATTCAATCAAAATATACGTTGGTTTAAACTAATTTTTGTTCATTGAGAAACATTCTTAGGCTTGAGAATAGTTTGAATTACTGGTTGAATTGTTGTCCTTACAACTAAATTGAATACTTAAAATGCTTTTGTTCAATGAAGTGGCATTTAAGAAGATATCTAACTGCTGCTTCTATAATTGTTTTCAGAACTTACAAGGACCAGGTATAATTTTCACTTGTAAACAATTTTTTTTTTCTTCACTAGCAAACAATACAATGCAGCAAAAATTTTGCTATCTGCATATTATTTTTTTTCCCTCAAGGACATTTTCTAGTATCGAATTAGTCTTATGTTTTACATGACACGCGACAAGTTAAGTTAAATTAGAAATCCCAGTACGAGTTTGTTGCAATGGATTGCTGATTAGCAAAGACAGTGGAACTTATGTCTTGTGCCACAATTTCAAGCCCAGCGTCAAAGGGAACTAAGTTCACAGTATTTAAGTAGAGAAGGGATGAGCAATAGGCTCCTCAAGATTGACTTCAGATAAATTTTTCGATCATAATAATAAAGAAATTGCACCAGGATATTCATTCTATCCTTAATTCAAGAAGACATTTGATCAAAGTTTTAGAAATTACACCATTCATGAATAACTGCAAGTTAAATTTCTATACTATCCTTTCTTTGAGACATTACATAGTGATTAATGATTTTTTTTTTCTATTTTGTGCCTAAATTTGTTCTGTTCTGCCAAAACGTTTTTAGTGCAGCTTAGCATTAGCCATGCTCCAGGCATTTAGGGTCTCAATTGTAATTGGCTCGTTGCCGTTGTTGAAGGCAAATAGATGTGCTTTGTCAAATATCGCCAGTGTTGGATAAACCCTTGATGTAATACATGTCTTTCCTCCGGCACCAAAACTTTCCACTATTGAGTTATCAATCTGAAATATAACGAAATTATTAATGACACACACAATTTATGTGTAACTATGTAAATTAACAAAGAAAATGAGACAATTCAATTCAGTTACATATTTGAGGAAAATTAGAAAGAAAGTGAACTTACCAAACTTCTAAGTGACAATTTCTTGTCGGCTAAATCTACATCCACATATCCAGCAAATGATGGTTTGTACATATTCGTTTCATTCTTTAGGCTTGATCTGGTGATACCAATAGAAATAAGTAAACAGACAAACTAATCGAAGTTGAATAAACGATATTGCCAATAGCTAGAAACCAAAAATGCTTCAACAGTTGGTAATTATGTTGAAATAGCTTCTTACTCGTCTTGTCTCAATTTATGTGACACTTTTTTTTTTAGTTCATTTCAAAAAGAATATCATTTTTGTATTTAAAAACAATTTAACTTTAAAATTTTGAACCACAAATTTTCTGATTAAATAATGTCACATATATTGGAGTGAGTAGCTTATAGTGGGAGTACAATGAGAACGATAATAACAAATTCTTTTGTGGGTTGGAGGTGTTTAAAATGGAAGAACAAACCTTGAAGCATCGGAGCACATCAGAACCTTGTATTTATCTTGGGCCTTGAAAACTCTAAAGAAAACAGGTGTATATTCCTCTAAGTTTTTAGAAGCCAAAGTTAGGAGGCCAAAGGGCCCAAGTCCACCTTCGACTGTTGAACCCTTAATGGCACATACATCTTGAGCATAAAGATCAGCCCAACTAGGATCAAATGGCTCAGCCTTGTCCAAGCTTGCGAATGAGAAAATTACTTCAACATCAGCCTGTAATTTTCATCAATGGCCCAATTCAAAACTTTTGTCTTTAGACGTCTCAAATAAGTATATAAATGAAAGAAAAAAAAAATCTAACCTGTGCAACTGTGATTCCTTTAATTTCAACCTTTTCTCCCTTGTTCAATTTGTGATTGCTTAATTGGACCTTTTTCTCTCTTAGAGTTTCTAATTCTTTAACAGGCCATTGAACCAATTGCTTTCCACTAGGATCAAGCCATAGTTTGCGGGGGATTGGGTGGACTCCGGCCCATCCTTTCCTCACATCATCATCCGTAGTATCCGATTCATTAGCCCAACCCAACAAGATCCTTCGATTCTTGCCACTATCATAGAACGTCTTGGATGCGTAATAATTACCATAGTCGAGTCTCAATCCTTTCCAGCCATCGATAGAAGTATTATCCGGAATGTACCTATCTTTTTTAGTGTCATATGTACCAACTGTGTAGTACTCGAACCTTGTAACGTCAAGACTAACCTTAAGAACATGCTTAATGTTTTTACCATTGTACGATGTGTCCAAACCATCTGTATTTTTCAATGATACTGGAAAAAAATCAGGACATTCCCAATTTCCAGTGTTGCTGGCTGTGTGGAGTGGGTGTTGGGCTTTGGTCCATTTCATGAAATCCTTACTTCTGTACATTATTGCCTTTCCCCTCTGATTCCTCACACTCCCAACTAAGATTCTCCAATGACCATCTCGGCCCATCCAAGCTGTTGTTGGATCACGAAATTGGGTTTTGTTGACGCTTATGTCAGCAACGATCAATGGATTGTTATCGGGCTTGATCCACTTACGGAGGTATGGATCAGACAAGTTAGCCGGGATGGCATAGTTTTGGACTTGCGTCCTATTAGCATCTAGGATCCCAGTGTAGAGGATAACGGGCTTGTTGCCTGGCAATATTGTGGCTGACCCGGACCATGTACCGTACTTGTCGAATACTTTGGACGGGTAGATAGCGGGCTCAAGTGGGATCCAATTGATCAAGTCTTTCGAGACTGAATGGGCCCAAACAATGTTGCCCCATACTGCTCCCTTTGGGTTGTATTGATAGAATAGATGGTAGACTCCATTGTAGTACATTGGACCTATTAAGAACAAAAATGACAAAGTGAAAAAATTATCAAGTAAATAAAATTTAGTTATGGCTAGTATTAGAACCCAAAAAAAAAAAAAAGGATTTGTAAAAAGAAAATTTCCGACTCACCATTTGGATCTGTTGTTTGTTTGAAGCATCAGGAAGAAACCATGAAAAAAAAGAGGAAATAATTTAGATTGATTAGTCCAAACACAATTAAATGCAATTGAAATATACTTATAGCAAGAACTCAATAATCGCGAAAAAGATTTTTATCCCAAACATGAAAATATAAAATTTATGAATTTCTGCAATGATCTTAAGTTAACATAATCATGTAATACGGGCCTCTAAATTTGTCCATAGTCCATGACATGTAAACTTAAAATCGTGAATCTGCCCAGACAAGAGAAAAATCAAATGAAGACCAGAAAATGAGCCCGAAGACCGAAGACATTTGCTACAAGTTGCCATTGTTGTCCATAGGCCACAGTCATTTGGACTTTTCTTTATTCCTCAAATATAAATAAAAGAGAGAGGGTCGTTTTCTGCCTCTTTTTTAAATTTTTAATATTTTAAATTATTTTTAATATATATTTCTCGTAGTAGTAACAACAGGGAATAAATATATTATTCTTATATTATATTAGCACAATTATTATTATTATTTCTATATTTTATTTTATATTATACAAAACTGGATTGTCATTGAAAACAAACGAAGAAAATCTAAACGATATATTTCAGGTTAAAAATTTTCCTTTTCAGGTTTACGTCATATATGTTTTGGCTCTGTATATATTTTCACGTACTCTTTTGGCTTTTTTTTATTTCATCTTTTGTATCACTTAACATTTCCATGTCTTATATAATATTAAAAAATGGTTGGTTCAGATTCTACCACAACCATGTACCCCCCACCTGGTTATAGGGGTTGGGTGGGTGGGGGTAGAGTTGACTTTATATTATATTATAATAAAATAATATTATTACTATTATCTACTCTATTTATTATTATAAGATCAAAATTCAATATAGAAAAGATATCACATGCAATTAAAGTCCATTTTCTCAGGCTAGCCTCAAGTTGACCACTCCTTAGCTGTCTCTAAAACCACATAAACCTTTCTATATAAGTAAAATATATGAAATATTTATATTTGAAGAGCTTATTATATGAAATATAATCCTGTAATTGTATGTACAATCAATTTATCTTATTGATATTCTTATGCCATATAAAAATTTATCTAATGATAAAATTTTCTAATAAAATATTTTTATAATTTAAATTAAAATTTAAAATTTTTAATTAAAAATAAAGAAATTCTATTCAGGTTCCCTTGCCATATTGATTTGCCACAGAGGCAGGGTCATATATATGCCACTTCAATTTGAGATGAGATCACATGTGAAACCTTTATCTCATTATAATCTTACAATTAATTAACTAAGCCTACCATTTGTGGTATGAGGAAAAAGTGATCATAGATCACAAATCTTTTGTATTCAATGCAAACATATGTATATATCACTTTGATTTGCTTTTTTCAATAAGTCAAATACGAGAAACATTACGATATATCTTTGAATGACATATGATTTTCTTTTTCCAGCACACTATTATCTGCTATTTTTCCGTTCGTATTACATTTAAAATTTCAAACAATAAAACGGTATTATTATTATTATTATTATTATTATTATTATTATTATAAGTAGAAAAAAACAGGCTGGCTCAAGATTTAAAGTCAATATGGGACTCCTCACCACTCTTCTCATGTCCACATCATAACTTTTTTAATGTGTGAATAATTTAATATAAAAATTTAAGAGTATTTCAAAAGGTATTTACTATTCAAATAAATCATATTAATAAGAGTATTCATTCCTTAAACGATCGAGGAAGGACTATTTCACAAGTACAAGTTAAAATAAAAATTTTCTAAATCTTCATTTTTTGTATAGTTGTATACATCTATAGAAATTAATTACTCTGTACTAATTATTAATATGTGAATCTACTCGTCATGGGCAACATGTAGTTTCATTAACTTTCAAAAGCTGTGGTGTCGTTATATTATTATTGTAGTAAATTAAAATAATTGAACATTTCCAGTCAACTTAACCAATCAGCTGGCAATAATTAATTGAAGACAAACAAAATTGGTTATTCAGAGATGCCAAAAGCTAAAATTTGGCTACAGCGAAAGAGAAAAAAGAAATATTACTCTTGTTTGCTTTAAAAACAAGAAATATTTTCTAAAAATCTCTAATGAAATTAACTGTTATATATATTTAGTTGATTTGTTAATATAAACACAGTAATTGAACTTAAACTACTGTATTTAGCTAGACATTTGGCGGCCGTACTTAAATTTCTAGCTCCGCCCTTTACAACATAGTAGGCAGAACTCATGGATACTGACTCGAACATTATGTTCATATCGAATGGGATTAAACACATCGTTTCAAAACTTTTAATTATCATCACTTCGAAACTCATAACGTCTAAAGCTTAAATAATCGAGATAGAAACAAAGACATGAAAAACGTACCGTTGATCCAATTTTTAGGCGGTTGAAAATGGTAACCAGTTCTGTGAATATTCTTGACATCAACAGGGCTAGTAGATTGTAAGTGCAAATAAACTTTGTGAGAAGCATCAACAAGTACTCCATTGTTGAAAACAACTACAAAGAAACACAACAAAAGAATTGGCAAACCCCAAGAGAAGAAGACTTTCTTGAAATCTCCATCTTTAATTATTTTTGGTTAAAGAGAGAAATGAATATGAAGCAGAAGAAAGGGTGTGAAGACTGTTTATAGAAAAGAAGAAGAAGAACACTTAGAGATAAATGGATATTTATGAAGAGACTAAGATTGTTTACATGTTGACCAAAAAGTAAACATAGGAGTAAAATCTTGAATATTAATTACATGTTTTAATAATTAATAAACAGATCGACTGGGGTCGTTTGGAAAATTCTCTGATGCTTCTCTTATTAATTAATTTGTAATATTTAAAAATAAATGAAGGTGAAAACGCGTACGAAGTGTCGTGATTTTCGAGTTTTATACGAGTATAAGGTGTGTGAGTTTACTACATAGCTATGCTTAAAATTTTATCCAATATGCTTTCAAAATATCGGAGTTGTTCCTTTTTCTTTGAGAACGATGATGATATTCGGGTAGGAAAGCATACTTATAGTTGAGGTGTGTTTTGATAAGCGTTTGGTAGTAGTTGGTAAGAAACTTGTTTATACATTAATTAACTTATCAAATTCCAAAAAATCGCTGATACTTTAAATGTGTTTGACCGATTAATCCTTTTTAAAAATTACTTCTTTCTATACCATATTAATAGTCATATTTCTCTTTCACATGTCCACTAAAAAATTAGAAATATCAAGTGTTTTGTGCTAATTTATTCTTACTAACTATATTCAATGTAATTAATATTTTCTTACATACATTAACACTTGTTCACTTTGAATTTTGCAGCTTCATAAGAAAGCAATGATTAATATGTATTTTACCACAATATTTATATTAATTAAGGTATAGTCTTAGATCTTGAGAAATAATTTAGAAAATAAGTAAGTAATGTTGAGCACAAAACAGAAAAAATAATAAATAAAAGTAAAATTTTATTTTTAAAATAATAGATAAAATTGAAGAGAGAGAGAGTTCTTTCAATAATAATTACAAGAGAAAATGGAAAAACTTAATTAATCATCTTTTAATTTTGTAAACTAATAGATATTTTAGTTAATAATATTAACAATTAATATGAGATGGCGTAAATTGTAATTCTTGTTTCCCACTACTTTCCTCCTTTTTGTTTCGTTTTCCTCCCATGGCTTTGCCATTTGTTACGTACCTTTCTTATGAAAGTTGACTTGGACTTTTTAAAGTTCTCTTTTGTATTTTTTCTTTTTTCTTTTTTTTGGGTCCAACATGTTATTGTCATTGGATCAAGGGATGTTACATTTATTTATTTTGCCAATTTGAAATTTTAGATCACCCAGCAAATGTCGGTCTTTTTTAACGTTCCCATTTAGTTTCGGTAAAAGTTTGTATATACTTTTTTTAAAATTAATTAAAAAATTAATTTTAATATTTGAAATTTTATAACTTAATATTCTTTTTTCTGTTTTTATATTTTTAAAAAAACAAAAAAAACATGTAATTTAATTAAAATTAAAATATTATTAATTCTTTAATTTTTTATTTATTTTGGTTTTTTTTGTTTTTTAACTTTAAATTTAAAAGATAATTAGTACTTTTAAATTAATTAGTATTTAAAAAATAATTATTTTTAACATACATAGCATCTAAAAAGAAGTGGAAGGAGAATTTAATCTCTTAAACATTAGTCTACTTCAAATAATAAAAAATTAGTCTATATTAAGAGTATTAAACTCACTTTAAATTAGTATTAACTCTAAATTTTACCAATTTCTTCTTTTGGAAAATATTCTCTTAATGATAAGTAATCATATTTTTTTAACTTTCAAGAACAATTAATACTTCTTTCCTGCTATTTTAAAATGACAAATATTTTTATAATATACATGACAACTAGATTAGAGTATGAAGTAAAATTTTCCTTACGTTAGAAGGGGAAATGGGGTAATAGGAATCGGTATATGGAATATATTTACTAATATTACTTCCTTCGGTCTATTTTAAATATCATGCTAATTAAAAATAGTTGATTTCAAATAATTATTATTTTAAAAAATTAAAATATAATTAATTATTTATTGTTATTGTTCTATATTTACCCTTACTCAATAAATAGAGCAGAGGGTGTAAATTAAAGATATGTAAATACCAAGGTGAAATCAAAAGAATAAATAAAGATAACTTAATCAAATTACTTTTTAATTAATATTTTAAAATTTAATAATTGTAAAACTTTAAAATATGATATATAAAAAATAGACACAGGGAGTACTAGACTACAAGCCTTGACGTACTTAAAAAATTAATCGATTGGTAAGTGAATTTTTGCACAACAACATATAAGTTCATTATATATTATTTTATTTGCTAGAAATATTTAAAGATGTCTAATTTTGACTTTTAAATCATTAATATATATGAGTTTGAATCGAGTCAACCCTAACTCCTAAGTCCTCACCAATATTACTATATTTATTTTTTTGTTAACCCCCTCTAGGAACCATAAGCTTTTTTCCTTTTCTAATGATTGAAACTCATAAATTTAAAGTCGAAAATAAAGATAATTATCATCTTGAATAGCACCCTCTTATTTATTATTATCGAGATGAATTTTCTCTTGTCCAAAATAATTCTATGGAAACAAGGAAACGTGAGACTTACCATAATAAGTAAACAGTAAATTTTTGTTAGAGAAAACATAAGTGAACTTAGAAAAATCAAACCAACAAATCCCATGAAATATTTAATGGTTGAACAACTCAATAGAAAATTCAAAGAGAACAAAGTACCCAATTAGAGTACATGTGACAAATTATTATATTTTAATTTCTCCGATCCATGCATGACCAACAAGTATTTGGGTAGAATAGTAAACTTCATTATTAATTAAATATTTTGAATTTGAATCTTGAGTCTAAGTCACTTTTGTTAGGGAATATAATAAGGAACTTTTTGACATGAATTTGAATTGATTGAATTGCAATTGAATCTGGGATATGATTGGATAGAGAAAAAAAAAGTTAATCTACCATCCATGTAATATTGAAGAAATTTATCATGTTTGGTCTTTTATTAATGTTCAGAATTGCAGTATGAAATTTCATTAGGATTTTATTTTGATTTGTCAAAACAATTTGAGTATTAGAAAGCAATTCAAACATGAGTATTTGAAGAGTCAAAGTCCAGGGTATAGTTAGTACTAACTAGAGGGGCACAATTATATATTCAAGATTGGGCTTGGTTATCAACCCCTTTTCTCCATTTTCCGCCCATAATCATCATGGAAGGACCAGTCAGCAACTTTCTTTATCTTGGCCTCTAGTTTTCTTTCCTTCAAATTGTATAACTAATCTTTTCTTATTTTCTTGGGGTTGTGTTGACCTTTTGGGGTTCAACCATTTTGTGTTTGGAATTAACTGAATTCTTTTGATTTTATATTTGCGATCAATATCTGTATTAGAGATTCGATTAATTTAGATTTGTATTGGAAAGTTTCATATTAAGGGTAAATCGCTCTTTGATAAAGACGACTCCATCGTCCAAGATTTAATGCCGAACCTCTAGTTAAAATATGAATGGTAATTCTGTATTTTCAGGCATGTCTTTATTGGTGAATTCACTAATGGTGGATCAATCCATATTCACATCGTAGAAAGGCCCGGTATAGGAGGTTTTATTGCTTGGTCGAGACCCCTGCTTAATTTAGGATGAAGGAAATGAAATGAGTTATTTGTTAAAATAAAATGCAATAGCCTTGTTGATGAGTCGAATACATGACTTATTACGAATTTGTGAGAATTTAATAGCTATCCACTAAATATGTACATATAATAAGTTTCGAACCTAGAAACATAATCTTAAGGGTTTAGTGGCAAGCAAGTAATCTATAGAATTCATAAATTTAGGTTCTCAATCCGTCTCTAGATTATTGCATCTAATCTTTTCATCTTTAGTGTGCGATAATTAATCGGAGGTGGGACTCATGATTCGAAGACAAAGAGAGGGCACCACTAAATACATATGCATGTTACTCAAAGCATTGATATGCAACCTTGCCTCATCTAAAATTTTTATTAATTAACTCATAGAACCGATGTTGTAATGTATAAATATGAAATAAATGGCTATAATGGATGAAGCTTGCTCCTAGGACCGTGGTCTACACACCACTGCATACTTAAGTTGCCGGTTTGAAATCTTCCATACATGTTTTATGCATTTTTTAACTGTTGTCTAAAAAATATGATAATAATATAGCAACCAAGACTCCCAGAACATGATCACGCCCCAACATTTAAGGGCCTTAGGGGCACGCTAACCGTATGACCTAAGTGGATTCACGTCTGCCCCTCAACTCGCCGCGTGAATCCGCCTCTATCGATAATTATGTGATAAGAGTTGCATTTATAGCCTTTAGTAAGCCAATAAATAAGTCATTTGAGTAGTACGTTCTCTCCTCAACTACTCAAAATGTTGCCAAGAATTGTGCTCGTGACATTTTTTATGACCATACTTTATGTGTATTCAATTTCTGGATTTCACATATGCGTGAAGAAGTGAGAGCCACATCCCTTTTACTTATCCACTTGCACATACATAAAAGAAGAAAAAAAGAGAATACTATCAACATGCAACAATATAATAGATAAACAACAAGTAATTAACACATGAAATAGAATAAAGTTTAAAAAAAAAAAGAAAAAAAAAGAAAAAAAAAAAAGAAGAAGGTGTCCTAACATTTTAAATTAGTTATATCAAGGGTGGAAAAAAAGTAACTTCAACTTGTATCCATAAGAGTAAATCAAACAACTTATTTATTTTGGGCTTCTTACACTTTCTATTATTGATTATGTTTGTTTTGTAAATAAAAAATATTATTTTAAAAATATTTATATATAATCTAGAAAATATTATACCGTGAGTGAGAATAGAGGTGTAGAGTGGTGCTAGGGGAGTGATGAGGATAGGGGTTATGGAGTGAGATTGAATGAGGTATATCGGAGGATTGAGAGGACCTTGATATGAAATGTTGCTCGTTGAAGCACATTGGCCAGCTGTTAGACTTACTTAATCAAATATTATTTAGTTATAAGGAAATAGTGCCATTGCTCTTGACGACTTAATAGAGATTTAATGTAGAGTAATTTTAAATTATAGTCGAAAGTTAAAAGATAAATTAATTTAGTTTTACTTTTATGAAAATAAAATAATTGAGTGGAATCTACATATTCAATGTCGGATACTCATGTTGGAGTTCGATTAATCGAAGCCCATTCAAAAAAAGTATTTTCTAAGTTTTAAATGATAGCTTACAAATCAACGCGATTAAGAGAAGAATAGTCTTATCTCTGCTACCCCATCTCATAGGGTTGATTGTTAAAATACTAGATAATTTATTAATAACAAAACTATAAATAAATAAAAATAAAAATGTAACTTGGGACCATATTGAATACAGCAAAGATTTCGTGGAGCGGCCTGGTATAATGGATTTAAACAAGTTGGGGGGTGGCAAGCTGGCAAATTTACAGTTCATTCATTTGACTACGGGCGGAAAAAAAGCATTTGACGACCAACATGATATAAAAGATTTATTTTATAAAGTTGTATTTTAGATCGACGTTATTTTGTCTTTATTATTATTATTTAATTTTTATAACAAGTATGAGTATTAGTTAGGATCCTCTACATGAAGTTGACTATGTGAAGGTGGACGCCTAACGTAATGCCAGAAAAAATGGGGAAAACAATTAATTTATGAAATTTACCAGGAGAATACTGAATTATTTTATATAAATATCAAATACTGTATATAAATATATATAGTTCTGTCTGTCTCTTTTCCGAAATGTTCGCCACGTTTCATTTTCAAAAATTAGATCAAGTGAACTGTTACTACTAATATTTTAAAGGTATTCTTCCTCTACTATGATAAGAGAAAAAAAGTTGTCATTTCTATATATTATTTCGAGTTCGGCGTTAAAAATATATTTAAAATATTTAAGTTTGTTGGGTTTTTTTATTATAGTTATTAAGTGTTTGTTTTTTTATTTGAATTATCATAAATTATTTATTAAAATGTATATTAATTATCGTCAACGGATAGTTTGATGTTTGATAAGCGTTTGATAATAATTTAGATATAAAATACAAAAAATTATAATACTTTAGCTGTGTTTTTCACCCTTCACTTTAATATTTTAAATAATCAACGATAATAAATATATATAAAAAAAATAAAAAAATTTTTTATTTAAATTAAACCAATCATCTATTGAAAATAATCTTTTAATGCAAAAAAAAAAGAAATAAAACCTGCATTTATGTGATGTTAACTAAACTCCCTTAATAATCATAAATAAACTGAGAATGTCAGAACAATTGAGCAAGAAGAACAGCAGAAACTATCCTCTTAATATATTTGTTTTTGAAAGATAAAATTTAAGATTTTAGATATTAAAACAATTATAGATAAGAATATAATTTTTTTCAACTTTTTTTAAAAAATTATAAAAAAAAAATTAAAAGTATTTATAAAAAATTGAAATTATTTCTCAGAAAAAAAAAACCTATATCTCCAATAATGTATTACTTAATTGATACCTGCGATAGGTATACTGATATATGATATATGTCTTTAGGCACGTTTGGCCTGGTAAAGATTACTAATTTGTTTGGCCAAATCTTTAAAGACAAAAGTGTTTAGTTTTTATTAAAAAAAATATTTATTTTTAAAAGATGAGATGTTTGATCATGCTTTTTGAAGAAAAATAAGTGATTTTCGGGAAGAAAAAAGTTGTTTTTCAAATATTAAACAAATAGTTTTTCTCCAAAAACTTTGAAATACACTTAAAATCACTTTCAAGTTCACCAAACTGCTCAAAAGTGTTTTTATTGATTGGCCAAATATAAATATTTTTCACAAAAATACTTTTTAAAAGACATTTTTAAGAATTTTTTTTAAAATAAATTAATTTTAAAAGTTTTTGATCATCAAACGGGCTGGTACACTGAATTTGGTACACTGAATTGGAAATGGTTAATAATTATTATTTCAATCTTTTTTTCAGAGCGGAAACATCTTGAAAAATCTTTACTTTACACTTCCTCAATTTATTTTTACTTGTCCTCTATAATTTTAAAGAAAAATAATAATTAAGAGTAGATATTTCACTATAATATCATGGCTTAGCATTTTAAAAAAACTTTGGAAATGATTTGAGAATTACTCCCTCTGTCTCAAATAAGTATCACTTTAGAAATAATATTTATTTCAAAATAAAATGTTGCTTTAAAAATTTAAGACCACAAATATTGAAAGAATTGAATTTAATTAGACAGTGTGGTTGAAATAAGGATGATTTTTAGTAAGGTACATAACGTATCGTCAAATATTCGATATGATTGCACAAGACCTTTGAATTAGAAGAAATGAAAGTAGCGGGGAAGTTCAATGAGAGAGAATTCCTTTTGACTTTCCACTTGCTAACGAACCACCTCGACTAAATGCAAACCTAGTATTTTCAAATTACCATGTATATTAAAGAATCACTATTTAATAATATAATTTCAAAATATTTAATAAATAGAGATAATTTAATAAAATATACCCTTTTAATAAGTGTAAATAAGTTAAAATAACATTTATTTTGAAATAGAAAAATAATAGTTAATGTTATACGTAGAAAAAGGAAAAAATATTTTCTCCTAATATACTGAAATAATTTAAAAAATAATTTTAAATATAATAAATAAATAAACAAATATATATCAGAAAATCGTGATGTTTTGCACTGGATAGAAGGGCAAGTTACGTGATAACTTCCAAAATGGATAAGGATAATACGTATTGACATTTGAACCTTAAGGTTTAGTTAAGTGCATTACACGTCATCTAACAATCACTTCTCTTACTAAATTTTGAAAGAATGAAAATACTTGTTAAAGAATAATTGTTTTAAATAGTAATTTAAGTTATTTTCAGCTTTTGAGGTTAAAATTTTTTCTAAAAAAAGTGTTTTAAATTATTTTAGAAAAAATTACTGCTTATCCAAAAATTGTATTATTTGTCAAATTAAAATTAATGTAAAAATTATTAACTCCTTTTTTAAAGTAATTCTTCACTTATAAATAATTTTTAAAAATATCAATCAAACACAAATTATTAATAAAAATACTTCTTAAATAATTTTGCGTGCTAAATATAAACTGTCACTCTAACACATTTTCAACCTACTTTTAACAGCTTGATCAAATAAATTATAGTTTTTTTATTTCTTATTATTTTCTCTGCTGATCAACTTTTAAATGTTTTGGTTAAGATTTCAGACTAATAAATCAACATAAATTTCGACATATATTGTTGAAAATTTGGCAGACTTTTTATTTCTATTGTCAAATTCGATGTCTTAGAAAGTTGCAAGAATTTTCCGCCAAGGCTTCAATGTGGCTAATGGGAAATTATATTCTTTAGATTTTATGAGCAAAACAAATTTGATGACTTTTCTCCAAAAAAATGTTTTTGACTGCTACACTCCGATTTATTTTAATTATAATACTTATTAAATAATATATTTTTATTTTTAATTTACTTTTATTTGTTCTTTATTTAAAAAATAGATATTATTTTATTTGTTCACCTTAAAAATTAAAGAAATAATTTATTATTTTGCTAATTTATCCTTGCAATTAACCGATAATCATTTTTCAAATATTGAATTTACCATATTTAAAATGAAATATAATAAAATTATCAATTCCTAGTTATTGTTCTTTAATTTAAGAGTGCATTAAGTTAATACCGAATAATTAAAAATGATTGGATGGAGTAGTTGTCATTTTAGAAAGCCAAGATAAATTTAATTGTGAATTTTCACGTCATTACAATTTTACTCCTATTTAATTAATATAGCGAGATTAATTTAATATAAAGGAAAGTAAGTATTAAACTAATATCAAAAAATAAATAATAATAATTTGATCAAATTATCCATCTAAGTAACATTTTTGAAAAAATAAAAAATGAAACAAGAAGTCGGAGATAAACTCTCTAGTGTGAATTCGTTTAAGGGAAATAAATGTGTTGTTATTTTAACAGAATTTTGCCATTTTTAGACTTTTAGATTCTTACGATAAGCACTCCCAATTTTCACTTGATTATAAGGATAGCTTTTTACATGCCTTATAAAAAAGATATTACTCAAAGAACACGTAATTTAATTAATCTATACTTATTAATTCTTTAATGATGTTTTGATCAAAGTAACTTATAAGTGAATTGATCTCTACTTAGTCACGTCTCTTAATTCTAAATCAACTAATGCTAATGGTAAGTTTTTAAAAATAATTAATTATTTTTTTATTTTTTTAAAATGACTAATATTTCAAATAACTATTTTTAATCTAACATAAAAGTTTAAATGGAAATAGAGAGAGCAACAAAAATTTTCTATTATGTATTATTTTAGTCAAGCACTAGTGTCCAAAGAATCTTCAATTTTATGTAAAATATTTGCATTGCAAAATGTGTTGTTAATTTTCAGCAATCTACTAGGAAATATCATACATCACTATTGTGTTTTTGCCCTTTAGAATTTTACTCAAAGCAACAACATTGCTCCGATACTCTATGAAAATGTATAACATATGTGATATCCGATCTATTTAAATTATCATTTTTTAAGATTGTTGTGTGCGCTTTCTAAAGAGATTTAAAAGAGATGTTTAATAGTCTTATCACAAAAATATTTATCAAATTATCTTTTATCTCTCTTTTAACAGCTTGTTTATTATAATTCCACTAATTAAAGCACTAAGTGAATATCTGAAAAACAAAACGATACTTCTTTCTCGTTTTTATAAACCATCAAACATTTTGAATCAAGTTAAATTTCACGGTCGATTTTAATTTACTTCAAGTATTCTAGAAGAAGTAAACTTTTCCTCCCATATTTATATCAAGTTATAAAATAAAAACATTTTTAAAAAGTTTCTAAATTTTACTTTCCCTCTCTCTTTTATTCTGAAAAATGCAAAAACTTGTACCATGCGGATAATAAATAAATTAAATTCAATATTTTCTCCTTAATTTTGTATATGTATAAATATTTCCACCACTTTTTGACGTCAAAAATTGGGTGCGGGGGGCATTTCAATTAATTTTGAGTCCAGTTCGTCAAACCAACTAAAAGTGGATGGGTTTGGATTTTTCTGAGAAAGAAAAAATTAATTAAAACCGATCCATCAAAAAATATTTGCAATTGATAATTATTTGCGAAAATAATTTAATTCTGCAGCGTGTGCGCGACTACAACTCCAATAGCATTAGTTTTCACATTGGTACAATAAGAGATTCCCAATTTAAGTCAAATAAAACCAACCACAATAGTACAGGGCGTTTTAAATTTTTGATTTCATAAATAAATAGTGTTTTAAATTATTAAAGATATTAGTAGGTTTTCAATTTTATTTTTATTTAAATGAAGATACTTTTACATAATCAAAAAATTATTAAAGTACATTTTTTAAAAAGCTATTTATTTAAATAAATAGGTAAAAAATACATTTTACTTTTAGAAATAAGTAATTTTCTCAAGGAGTGTACCCAAGTTAAAAATATCTTTCTTTTTTTAAAACAAAGGAGTAAGCTTTTTCTCATGCTCCACAATTATAAGGCCCCACTTTTAGTAGTAATGAATTAATTCCTCTATAAAAGTTTAAGTATTTTAAATGAAAAAGTTTAATTTAAGTAACTAGTAATTTTTTCTTAATATTAATATTGCTGGTACAATAATGTTAATAATTTTTGTAACAATTGTCATTTTGGATAAACTTTTCAGAATTAAAAATTAAATAGCTTTCCTAAAATCAACATTCTCAAGAGATTTAATTGATTAACTTAGCTATATATATTATTAATCGAAAAAGAATTAATAGAAAAAAATTGTTCATATTACTCGCTCGTATTTTTAGCATTCGGTGATAGCTAAGCCAGCGGCAGCCCAGGAGTAATAGATAGAATAGTATTTCTTATATCATTTTCTTTGAATATAATAAACTCAATAATTTGAAAAATATATCAAAATTTAAGTGATAAACTATTCTAATTTTTAAAATTAGATAATTTAATTAATAAATATTTATATTTTAGTATAATAATAGACAAACAAATATGAAATAATAATAACTAGGCATCTCAAATTTATATATATGTTATTTTTAAAAAGATTTTCGTCAAAATTTAACTTTAGACCACAAATCGCTGTAGCCTCAATATTTGCAACTGGCAAAATCTATTGGACAAGCTTTATATATTGGCATGCGCGTTCACATGTGCGTCCTTTGGTTATTCAAAATCTTCTTGTTAGTTGATATATATATATGTCCAAAGTTACCTTGGCATTGAGGTACTTGATCCAGTCTATGAGGCCATATACTAGCTCCATGTGTCAGTGTTTTTTTTTCTTTTGGCCAGACAATTACAGGCAGATTTTTATCTTTGATTTTTTCATGTTTTTGGCAGTGTATGAATCCAGAATATAGATAGTGTGAGTTAATTATATGAGTTCCAAAGAGTAAGTTTTGAAATGAATATTCAGATAGTGTTTGGTACGGAAGATCAAAATATATATTTTTTAAAAAAAATAATTTAAATTAAATTTTCAATAAAATAAGTAAAGTTTCAATTCATAGTGACATACCAAATTTATTATCATCTCTCCATACATCCAATGCCCCAATGGCCCAGTGATCATTTACTCCGCACCCTCATTACATCTCACTCATTATAGTGTTTTATTAAGATTATAAATGGTTTAGAATAATATATTTTGCTTATTTATCAAAGTAAAGAAATTCATTTGTTTTTAAAAAATATTTTTGCTTGGGTTCACCAAAGCACCCAGCAAAGTCCACTATTTCTGTTGAACTAGCAAACTGTAGTTGTATTCACCACAATGTTGGGTACGCGAACAAGATCCTCCTTAGTAGCTAAAAGGGGGAAAAAGTCACATATAATATCATATAGATTTGATAGGAAAAAAATATCACGATATAATAAGTATTTTAAAGCTATTTTATTTCAACATGCTGGTCTCGATGCTGCCAATCGAGGGCATATATAGGTTAATATGAATAGAGGTTCCTCTGAACCCAATTTTATAAATTAGTCTTGTATACTATTTGTAAGAGTTCACTAAATTAGTAAATATTAAATTTCGAACTTAGTAAATCAAATAAACTATAGAAAATTTCCAAAATTCGAACCTATATAATTCATACCCTGAATCTGCTGCTTCTGCCCATCCCCTGCTACGAGAGCATGTTTTAATATTTCATGATCATGCATCTTTATCATTAACAAGATTTAACACATTAGCGGTCCCTTAAATTTAAAAAATTTTATTTTAATATTTAAGAAATTATGATTTATTCTAATTGAGTATTTAAACACGATAAATATTTTAATCAGACATTTTCAGCTCAATTATAAACTTTTATATGTGTTCTTAAGCGTCTATATGTACTTAAATTAACCACATAAAAATATATTATGTTTTTAATTATACAACAACTTCAATTAGGAGACACATGGGGTTCTACGGCTTGTTGGGGTGTCGTTAAAAGAGCGTGACATATTTTAAATGATTAACTTATCAATGTGATCGCACCTAAAACACAAAAACAAGTTAAAATTTAAAATTTGATAAAAAATATGTAATAGGAACATTTTATCATGTGTTAAGATATTCAATTTGAACAAGTCATAGTTTAAATTAGGGGTGTCAAATTGAGGCCAAAAACAAATAACCCACCGAATCTGCTCAAGTTTTTACGGATTGGGCTCGAGATAATTTAAAATTGAGTAAATTTCGATCCACTCAAGCATTACTCATTTTAAAATGACAGTCATTTTAGCCTAATTTAATTTCTATTTTAACTCGCTTTCTGTTTTCGCTAAATCACAGGTTTTTTCCAAAAAAATTTCATCATATTCTTTAGGATGAGATCTCGAGTCATCGATTGTTTCGGGTCTTAGGTCCCAAGTCAAGGTCGGGTTCTGGTCACGGTCAAGGCTCAAATCTTGAGTCTTGGTTCAAGGTCAAGTTTCGAGAATGATTTGATTTCGGGTCGGCTTGGGTCATCGTTGGATCACAAGTCTCGAGTACCTAGTCAGACTTGGATCTCACGTCAAGGTGAGGTCCCAGGTCTTAGATCGGGGTAGATTTCGGGTCTCTGGTTCAGGATTGGGTCCGAGTCTCTGGTTCATGGTCAAGTTCGGATATCGGGTTTCAATTCAGGTTCCAATTACTGATCGAGGTTGAGTCTCAAGTCCAAGTTAGGTCTTAAGTCTCAAGTCGGGGTCGAGGTCGAGGTCAGGTCTTGAATTCCAGGTCGGGGTGAGATATTGGGTCTCAAGTTAGGGTTGGGTCTCAAGTTTTGAGTCCTAATTCTAGCTCGAGTCCTGGTCAGGTCAAGGGTCCCAATCTTGATTTTGATTTAGGTTTGGATCTCAGGTCTCAGGTTAGGATTGGATCTCTATTTCTAGGTCTTGGATCTCAACTCTCAAGTCGGGTTCCGGGTCTCTTATTTTTTGGTTTTTCTTTAGGTAAAATTAATCTATTTTTCTTTTATGAATCACATCAATATGTCAATACTATTTAGATTAAGCGGGTCATAACCCCATCTAATTTTTAGCCTAATTTAGACCAAAGTAAATTTGAGTAGGTCATGACTCAATTCAGTTTTTAATTCTACTTATTTAGTCTCTCCAATTTCAGCCCAACTCACTTATTTGACACCTCCAAACAACAATATTAAGATTAGGCTAAATGTTGAAGTTAAAAGACAATGCATCCATAAAAAGCTCTGGTCAGCCAGAAGAAAGTCCTAATATCCTACTGCCTCTTTCAATATATCAATGTAAAGTTCAGCTCTCCCAATATTTGTTGTTACCTAATTTTCCAATACAAGTCTCCGACTCTTTCACATACATTCTTAGCTAAGTAGTAGCATTTTTTACAACTATGGTCTATGTCTATCTGAACCATCGACTCCAGAAGGTCTAGTGTAATAACAATCATTATATTAATTGTATTTGTTATCGGATGTTTGGTTCATCGTATTATATATTATATGGATCGGTGGTGTATACTAAACATGTATTTAGTTCAAATAATATCCATTTTTGATAAGTAGTTTCTGATAATGTTGTTTTTCTATATTACAGTATGCTAACTTGTTGAGTTGTGCGATTATTTTATCTAAAAAATTTAAATAGTTTGAAAGCACACTCATTTTTTCTTTGCTTAGAAATTCGTTTAGAAGTATATTGTCTTCTGATATATACTCTTTATGTGCAAGTATTATATGACATGAATTTTTCATGACCAAACATGTAAAGTTTCTTTTGTTGATCATGAAAGATGATGATGAGAGATATGAAGAGAAAACATATGCCTGTTCAAATACCATACAAAACATATCGAACTAAATTCACTAAGAATGTAATGGTACAATTTTTTCAACATGTATTATTGTTGACATCACAACTATAAAATAAATAATTCAAGGTAATATCAAAGCAAAAAATCTAAATAGAGCAACCAAATCCGCCACCACAAAATGTGGAACTTAATACAAAGTATTATCCTCAGTAGGAGGAGTGACCAAATGACCAATTCATCTTAGGTTTACCCATGCTCCATGCATTCAATGTCTCAACTTTGACTGCCTCAGTGCCATTATTAAAGACAAATAAATGTGCTTTATCATAAATTGCTAATGTCGGATATACCCTTGATGTAATACATGTTTTTCCTCCGTCCCCAAAACTTTCTACTACTGAATGATCAATCTACAGGAAAATAGGAAGTGAAAATCAAATTATATGTATATACACAAATAAATGAATAAATATATAACCAGGGAATTTGAGAGAATTAAATATATTTTCTAGGGATATAAATGAAGAAAGTATACCAAACTTTTCAAGGACAACTTTTTGTTTGTTAAATCTACATCTACGTATCCCGCAAATGATGGCTTGTACATTGTCTTATCATTCTCGAGGGTTGATCTGATCATACAAAAAATTTACAAACAAAAATAATCGAGTTAAATAACGAGTTTAGCCCATAGTAGAGATTAACAAAACTATTAATAATGACTTATTCCGATTCTAAACCTCCAATAATAACCTCAATTATAAAAATAATGAATAAATAATCACTATGAATCAGACTCAATAGAATTTAACCAATCTTATTTATGTAGTTAAAATGTAAGATTGAAAAAACAAACCTTGAGGCATCAGAGCACATGAGAACCTTATATTTATCTTGGGCTTTGAAAACTCTGAAAAATATAGGCGTATATTCTTCCAATTTTTTAGAAGCCAAAGTAATGAGCCCAAATGGCCCAAGTCCACCTTGCACCGTTGAGCCTTTAATGGCACATACATCTTGAGCGTAAAGGTTAGCCCAATTGGGATCAAATTGCTCTGCCTTATCCAAGCTTGAAAATGAGAAAGTCACTTCAACATCAGCCTGCAATTCTCATCAACACCTTAATTTAGAATTTTTTTTTAGTTATGCAATAATATGATACAAAATAAAAAAGACCAAAAAAAAAAAAATTCAAACCTGTGCTGGTGTGATTCCTTTTACTTCAATTTTATCTCCTTTGTTCAACTTGCAATTGCGTATTTGGACCTTTTTTCCTCTTAGAGCTTCTAATTCTTCAACAGGCCATTGAACCAATTGCTTTCCGCTAGGATCAAGCCATACTTTTCGGGGGATAGTTTGAATTCCGGCCCATCCTTTCTTGACATCGTCATTCACAGTATCTGATTCGTTAGCCCAACCCCACATAATTCTTCGATTCTTGCTAGGGTCATAGAATGATTTGGACGCATAATAATTACCATAGTCAAGTCTCAATCCCTTCCAGCCATCGATAGAAGTGTTATCCGGAATATACCTATCTTTTTCTGTATCGTATGTACCAATTGTATAGTACTCAAACCTTGTAACATCAAGGCTAACTTTAAGAACATGCTTAATATTTTTCTCATTGTATGAGGCATCCAATCCATTTGTACCATGTAATAATACTGGGAAAAAATCAGGACATTCCCAATTTCCAGTATCGTCAACTGAATGAAGTGGATGTTGGACCTTGGTCCATTTCATGAAATCTCTACTTTTGTACAATATTGACAATCCTTTATTTCCCCACACACTCCCCATCAAGGTTCTCCAATAACCATCCCGGCCCAACCAAGCTGTTGTTGGGTCACGAAATTGGGCCTTGTTGATGGTAATGTCAGCAACAATCAACGGGTTGTTATCGGGCTTGATCCATTTACGGAGGAACGGATCAGACAAGTCAGCTGGAATTGCATAGTTTTGGACTTGGGTCTTGTTGGCATCTATGATTCCAGTGTAGAGGATAATGGGCTTGTTGCCCGGCAAGATCGTGGCTGACCCGGACCATGTACCGTACTTGTCGAATTCTTTGGATGGATAGATAGCAGGCTCAAGTGGGATCCAATTAATCAAGTCCATTGAGACTGAATGGGCCCAAACAATGTTTCCCCATACCGATCCATATGGATTGTATTGGTAGAATAGATGATAGACACCATTATAGTACATTGGGCCTGTTTTGTAACAAACAGGATCAGATTTATTTATTTTTTTAAAAAAAAGAAGGTATAAATAATAGATAAATAAATAAATACATTATTATTGTCTGTTATAAAAAAATTGATAAAACTGTTTAAGGGAAAATTTTCTGACTCACCGTTGGGATCTGTTATTCAGTTGAAGCATCCGATGTGGACCATGAAAAGGGAAATTGATTAGCTAGGGAATACAATTTAATACAATTAAGAAAATATATGCTTGTTTAAAAATTAAATGGAAAATTTGCTAATCAACTTCTCAAAAGACACGATATACTTCCTTTTCATTTATAATACACATCAGCTTCAGTAAGAAAATGCCTAGATTTTGACGTATTAAGGCGAACGTATATAATTAAAAAATGTAATATATTTTAAATGGTTGACTCATCTATATAATAGGCGTGAGAGCACATATAAGTTTTTTTAAAAAATTATGAATTAAAATTATCTAGTAGAAATATATTATCATGTATTCAGTTATTCAATTAAAACACGT
>JACEIK010001654.1:158533-176314 GCA_018107945.1 Datura stramonium | reverse complement strand
ATATATTGAGGATGAAAAGGAGATGATATATTTTATGTGGTTAACTTATCTACATAATGGACACTCGAGAACACGCGTAAAAAAATTTCAAAATTTTAACTAAAAATATCTAATAACAACACTTTATTATGTGTTCAAATATTCAATTAAAACAAACTATAATTTAAATATCTAAATAAAATATGTGAGATAAATTTTTAAGGCTACCAATGTATTGAACCTTTAGAAAATTACATGGAAACTATCAACTACCCAAATAAACAATGATTATTATTATCTATTTTTCTAGAAAAAATAAGATCTTGAAGAATCTGTATGATTGATTTGCTAGCTTATAAGCCTCAAGTTAAATGGGAAATTACTTTAAAAAGAAAGGATGAATAGATGCTGAATAAGCAACATGAAGTGCACTAACACATAACAATTATATTACATATTAAACTTCCCACGATTCTAACGAATACAATCAACATACATTTTAATATTTAACTAATATTTTTGATAATTCTAGTTTTAGCTTCCTGAGAATCTGATTTTAGATAAGAAGGTACGTAAATAAAAAATTAGGGTATAAGCTTGTCACATTGTTTGAGGGAAGAGGCATGGGTGCGTCTTCCCCTTATAAATAGTTTTATATAATAGTCGTATAGTCTTTAATGGGTGTTACTATATGTTGCTTTTATTTACTTGTATCTTGTTGTTTTATTGTCATATTTTTCTTGTAATTCTGCTTCGGTAACTTTTCTTCTGAGCGGAAGATCTATTGAAAATAGCCTCCTTGCCCGACAAAAAATGTTGGGGCAAAATCTGCATGTATCCTAACCTTCCTCAGATCTTACTTGTGAAACTAGATAGACATGTTTTTAGGACAAAATGGATCATCCAATGTACAGAAATATTCTTTCAGTTTTCCGATTGCCAATTCTTATGAATCATTTCAAGAAAAAAGTATGGCACAAATTTGGGGATGATAAAAAATAAATAAATAAAGTACCATGTCTTTTGTTGCTAAGAAAATTTTGACAAACGATAAACAATCTTGAAAATCTTATAGAAAATAAGGGGCAAGAACAATCTGAGAAACAAATTTCCAAGTTTTCCCATGTCGACATAATCCAAATATCGTCTCAAAGCAGAGGAATCTGCACAAGTTTTCTAAGAAAGATATTTTTAAAAAGTGATATCGTGGAAGTATTTCATCATCTTTACATAACTAGAATTGACAAAATGAAAGTTGCTGCTATATTGACTAGTATTGAAGCTCTTAATTTCATTACAGAACTGTTTCAAAATGGAATTGCAACTCTTTTTGAGTAGCAAAGAGACAATTTTACAATAAATAAAGGAATGCCTCTCACTCACTAAATCAAATTCTGGAAATCATGATCAAGCTTTCCTCATTTACAACCATTTCTAGATCCCAAGGCGGGACTTTATATTTTTTTAACAGAATTAGCTAGCAACATGCTAATGTTACAGTATTACTCCTATTTTTGCTGAGGTGTAGTACAAGTACACAATGAAATTACAGATACAGATCAGAGGGTGGACACACAAGAAAGAAACCAAACTGCTAATGGTTAATTTGCGATAGAGGAGATCGTGGGATTAGTGATTGATTTACTTCTTTTACTTGGAATGACTCGAAAGAGTTATTCTCCCGAAATTCCTCTATAAGAGATTCCATTGGCATGGCGCGCAAAGATTCAATAGTCCCTTTGCTTGGAACATCTGGCTCAGCCCTGATTGGTGTTGATCCAGTTGGCTCGTAATCCTGAGTCATTAAGCAAAAGACATCTCCACTCAGTCTAATTTGTTAACTGGAAACTCCAAGAGCCATGGGAAAACCAGATACAAATCCTTACAGAGTTTCATTTTGTAAATGAAAAGGCAATATAAGATAATCCAAATGGCAGCAACATTTTCTTTTCTGTTCTTTTCAGCAACAGGAAAAAACATTGGCAGGTGAAGAGAGAACCAACATGCACATGGTAGCTCCTAAAAGTTATAATGGAGATTATGATAAACAGCATACCATATATCTCTGCTGAAATGTTTCAATGGCCTTTTGTTCTATGGAAGTACATTGAGTAGCGTGATTGTGCTCAAGAACTCCAAGGGTTTCTGAATGAGTGTTGGCAGTATCCAAAATGCCAGATATAGATGCTCTCTCTTTCTCCGACAAGCCTTCATTAGAATTTAAAAAGTTATGCAAACAGTAGCTGTAGCTATTAATGCAACATGCTTCAATAGTAATTCTACTAACTCTTGGCTTTCCCATAAATTGTACAAAAACTCTATTATACCTAGAGAACACAGTGGTTCAGACAAGAGAAAGATTTCCTAGGAGATAAATTTAATGAAGGAGGAGGAATATAAACCTTTGGGAGCATGAATAACTTAGGAAACTTACCATCAAAAGACTGAATGGCATCTTCACTATTCCTTGTTATGTCTTCTTCAGCAGCATCCTTTGTAGAGTCAAATTCAGTTACATGTTGCTCATTACTGTCACACATATTCCTGTCACCAGCAAAAAACAAATAAAAATCAAAGTATTGCAATAAGGAAATTCAATGTAGTCCTCAAGCTTATCTGCAAAGAAACAGCAAAAGCTCATATTGGTATTAATGACAGTTTTGTAAATTCATAATTGACATTCTGTATAGTCCTATCTACTGGATGAGATCATTTTCCTTTTTGGAGTTAAAAAAATGTTTAATATACTTATATTTACAAATGTATTCACCACTCATGAATTTAAAGAAATCAAATTCATACACAAGTCTACAAATAGACAACTGTGTGATGTTTTAACGCACACAAGTAAAAAAGAAAAGGCAGTCGGTGCACTAAACTCCCGCTATGCGCGGGTCCTGGAAAGGGCCAGACCACAAGGGTCTATTGTACACACAAGTATCAACATTAAATTAATGTTCTCTTCCACTAAAACCAAAATAACATCAAAGTAACTCCATAATTTCCAAACACAAAAAGGATAAAAGTGTAGTAGAAGTTTATTTGAATTCTGAGCATCGGTCAACACTGAGCAAGACGGATAACCACGAACATAGAGGAAGAGAATAGATCCTATTTCCACATGAGCTTGTTTCGCTGGATGTTTTATTGGACAGAGATGGAACTTTACTTTTAAAAAAATTTAAGAACTTATCACTCCAATGTTTGTAGGAAATTTAAAGGATTCATGAGTATATAAAAATCCAATAGAGTTGATCAAAGATACGTGATATTTATTTGTAAACATTGGAAGAAAAAAACAACAAACAAAGAACACTGTGTCGCCATCCAAAATAGAATATCCTGTTTAATTTTCAATATCAAACTGGATACTTGATGCTTACGGACTTTGAATAATATTATATTATTACTCTGATTTTTTTCTTATATATATCTTAAATAAATAAAATGCTTAAGTTGTTTTAACCAAATCTCTTCAGAACAGACGGACAATGGCTCTTATCCAACAAAAAATAGAAGGCAATGAATGCATTCAACTTCCACTAACTTCACAGTTACCAATATATTACTTATCTGCTCTTCAGCATCATGAAATCAGGTACCAAGCATATTAAGAACTAACCTGACAACTGAATGCATTGTCAAGACATGTTGACTACCCATGTCATTAACTGATTCATTTGTACTTTGCCACCGCTTACGAGCTGTTTCGGCAGTGCTTACACTGGATATGAAAAACAAAAAGAATTGTAACAGAAATACAGAAATAAAAGAGAAGCTAAATAGAAAGAAAACAAAAAGAAAAAGGAGAGAAAGATAGAGATCCAAACAAAACAATGAACTGACAATATTAAAGAAGGAAAATTCAATAGAAATCAGAAGCTTATTTAAAAAATACAAAAGGCCGACACTAAAATAACAAGGTCAGATTCTTACCACTTCTGCATAAGTAATTCCATCCGACAATGTTTAGCAGCTGAGAAATCAGCATTTTCTTTTGTGCTACTGCCTGCTTGCGTAGAATAATCCTGCCATTTTCTTTTTGCAACTGTTGTAATACCCTCCATAGAGGATACATGCCCATCCAAGAATGTCTTATTTCCAGCAACAGTTTCTCTAAGATCAACTAGTCTTGTACCCACCTGTCAACTACAGTATAAGGAACCCAAACGAAGAGATACCACTAATGATCACAAGATTAAAATAGTCGAACCAGCTCTTTTTGTCGATGCAGGTGATTGGAAACCAAGGTAGTCATATCAGCAATAAGCTTCTCGGCTTCTGCTCTTGATTGTTCCTGCAACAAACTCAAATATCAGTCACAGTAAGGAAAAATTAATATTTATTCGGGCAGAATTTCAAATGTATACTTCATATGCTGCCTCAAATTCAGCAATACACTTTGTCTGGATCTCATCAACTGTCGACACATGTCTTTCAAGTTTTTTTGATTCTTCCATAAGTTTATCAAAAAATCCTTGAATGATCTCAGAGATATTCACCATATGCTCTGTATTATCATGAAATCTCTGCACAATGAGAAATCTAAGAATAAAAACATGAAAGAAACCTTAAAAGAATAGGTAAAAGACACAACTACTCCTAGAGATAAAGTAAATATTGAAACCTGACGAAGTTCGCCAGCAAAAAGTGCCATTTCTCCTTGGTGAGTTGAGAGAGTGCTCTGGAGTTCATCAAATAGAGAATTTGCTTCCACACCTTCCGCATCTAAAAACTGCATCACAGAAGGGAAAAGGGAAGTGCTCAATCCCACAACTGCCATTGATCATTATAATATACACAGACTAAAACACATACAGAGAAGGAACAAAACCATCATTTCATACTTCTTTAATGGAAATTGAATTAGAAGAAGCCAAAGCAGAAATCTCCTCCAGAGCAGCAGTAGAACTAGCTTTATGCAGTTTCACCACATTTTGCATGGCCTCTAAATGAGATGCATACAAGGCCCTTGAAGCTCTAATTTTCCTCTTCAAATCTACAACACCCTACAACAATTTATTTTCATTAACAGTTTAGAAAAAATTGGATCTTCAACTAATCTGAAATTAACAATGTGAAGCCCAGTACCAGTAGTAAAACAAACTAAACAACTAGAAAGCTTATAATTAAGGAAATAAAGAAGGAATTTCTACCACTGGAATATAGTTATCACCTTATCATGTGATTCGAGAAAGTTGTGACAGATTTTCTCAACAAACTGGAGGTGTTCATTTTGTCGACACACTGATGTGGCCACTGAGTTGGAAAGAAAACCAAGTTGCTTTGCAAGGTCTGTTTGGAAGTTGTTCACCACTGACCTATTATCGGCACTCAGCTTGTCTTCTCTGGCTGCAGAAAACAATATCAGAAGGAAATAATAACTGATCCCAACAAATCATTTCTGCAGATTGTGATTAGATGCCTTACCAATTTTCAGAAATAGTGAAGCATTGTCTTGAAGCGATTTCTCCAATTGAGCCCGTAAAATACATGCTTGCTGAGCAAGGGCATTTTCTGTAAATATCAACATAAATTCAAGACCAAAGTACACGTGACATTCAAAACCAAAGGTCAGACCACTTTACCAGCTTTTTTCTGTTCGCGGATGATAAAATCCCGCTCCTTGAGGGTGTACTTGCTTTGTCTTAATTCTTCCTCAGCATTAGCCAACAAGGAGGTAGTTCGGTTCAAGTGTTTCTGCAAGAAGCATCAATATTAGAACAGGATTTTAAAAAACGATATTAGAACAAAAGGCTGAAACTCACCTCTGTAGCATCAAGTTTACATGTCAAATCTGAGCACTGATGAACCTGGTGATCATATCTACTTTGCAACTCCTCAAGTTGCTGATTTCACAAACCAAAAATCAAAATCATTCACTCTACAAGTGGAATACATAGACACTTGTCAACTACAAGAGTTTCAGCAAACAGACCTTCAACTGGTTTTCTAAGGTCACTCCCATTTGTTCAATTTGATCTGCCATAGCCTAAACATGGAAAAGGTAAGCATTGTTATCAAATGAATAGTGAGACAATAATTCAATACCAGGAAATCATACAATAAACTGATGAAGCTACATAATCCACCCACTCAATGAAGCTAACATACAGTGACATTTAGATATGTTACACACTAAGATAGCAACAAATAGAATCACTAATAGACAGAAATATGGGCAAAAGCTAAGATGCACTACCTTTAGCATTCATAGACAGAAAACAAGAAAAAATGTGGGCAAAAACAAAATGCACTACCTTCCTCTCATTCTCCTCCTGATAATATCGCTCCTTTGGTATGTACACTCCATTCTTTTCACGTGTAGCATACACCTCTGGAAGACGAGAGGAACAAAAAAAATGAATAATTATGTTATACAGTTGCTACAAAAAAAAATGATATGAGGGTGCTTTAGTCACACCACAAGTGACTACAATAAAAATGTACTCACCTGCTTTAAGCCTGTCAATTTCACCATACAGATCCTTGATGAGAGTGGATTTCATCATTTTTTGATTCACCTACAGATTTAACCAAAAAATAAGATGTAGAGACAAAAGACAACCAAAATAATTTAGTTCTCATAGTTCAAATTTAATTAACATGATGAGGCTATCTGGAAATTAGTATCGGATAAGGCGAGGTTGAAAGAGATAAAGCAGTCATCTGATAGAGATTAAGTGGATAAATGCTGAAACTTTGATTACCTAAGTAAACTGACCAATTTCCTTCAATTAACCAAAGTACTTTAGGAACATCAGATAAGTTGCCTATTTTTACATATTAGTTCTGAAATCTTTATGCAAAAGTCATAACCTGACAATCCTTACCCACCATGTAGTTATATACCAGTGAATGTGAAACATCCCAATGTATGGGCCAGAATATGAAACATCTCAATGTATAGGCCATGTAGTGGTTCTGTTTTAACCCAAACAACAATAATATATCTATTCTTTAGAGGAAGCAGCGTATAGTCAAAGGGAAAAACAATCAACTTTGGAAAAACAGCTCCATTCCAAAAAAGGAATTTCATCCGAAAAATACTCCAAAGCAGATATGGTATATTACGGCGAGCAATACTTGCCTAAAGCTATTGTACTAAACCAGAAAATGAAGAATGTTCAGCTGGAGATGACAGAAGAAAGATCGATTGATAAAACGACACATAAACCATCTGATAAGTGGAATGCAACAAGAACAAGAATCACTATAACGGATTTACATCCAGAAGATACTCATGGAGATTCAACATATAAAATACAGCATTTCATTTGAAAAATAGATGGCCACTGATATTGCATGTGAATGTCAAACAGTACAAGCAATCAAAGAATTATGGGCTTGTTTGTAGATAATTAAGAGTGGGAGAATCTTGAGATGATTCATATAAGAAACATTTTGCTTCAAGTATTTTACCTCAGGCTTATTCTTAATATTCTTTGCCCTGTGAGCATAATCCAGTGTACTCAAGGTCTCCTCCAGACAGTGAACAGCAGGTGACACTGTGGCAATAATACAGGTTTTTGTTCTTCCTCCCAATGAATCACGGAGCAAACGTGTGAGTTTGCTATCCCTAAATTTCATAGTAAGCTTCATAAATAAATGGCTTTGAAACACACAGATCTAAAAATAAATGAAAAACGATCAGAGATAGTAACTACCTGTAGGGGACATGCCCAAGATGCTCAACAAGAGCACTAATTACTCTCCCTAATGTAAGTAGACTTTTGTTTATTTCTCCAGCTTCCCTTGCACGTCCCTGACAAATGGTGCAAGAGACAGAGGGTTAGTGCACGGAATGAAGAAGTTGAAAAGGGAGGAAGAACAATTTAGACAGCAGAGCCTAGACTAAAAAGAGAGAAGAAACAGATGAATTCTACGTGGTTGACCAAACAAGATCAAGAAACAACCTTCGCAAAGAGTTTGTAAAAGATAAGTAAACACATTACCTCTCTGGCCCCAGAACGTGAAATGTTTTCTGAACCAGCCAAATCAACTAAATTTAGCTTGCCACATTTTATGAGTTCTTCGCCTTCAGGGTTTGCTTCCTTGATGTGTATTGTTATGGAGAAAAGAGAATGTGAACGACTGAAAAAGAGAAAAAAGCATTGCTTCTAACATATTGAATGCAACATAATAATAATGATGGATTCTAAGAATAAGCAAAAATCAGTACCTTGATTGTTTATTCAGCAAGGTTTCTGCAGTCCGACGTTTGGCTGATCCCCTTTCAAGCAAAGCGAATATCTCACTAGCACTTGTAACAATTTCTTCTTCAAGCCCTCTCACTAAAACTCCACCTTTTCCATCTTCCATAAGTGGCAATTGTTTCTTTTGCCTGTCTTCTATAGAAACTTTTGATAAATCATCAGGGGCTAACAAGTCAGTGATCTCTTCATTATACAACTCCAAGAAAGTTACTTTCACACTATATTCTGCATTTTGACTCTCCAGCATATCAAAAATTTGCTTGACTGCTCTAGGTATAACTCCTGCTCCTGGGGGAAGCTCACTGTTATGCCCACTCTGTTATATCAGACAATCACAAGTTAGAAACAAAAATCGTTACATATGCTTTTACAGTGGAATCGAGGCACAAGTCCTGTTAACTAGTACCTTAGACCTCTTGCATTCACCTTCCATGGTGTAAGTTTTCCCAGTACCAGTTTGACCATAAGCAAAAATAGTACAATTAAATCCCTCTAAAACTTCATTGACAATGGGGATAATTGCCTGATCATAAAGATCCCTTTGCTGAGCAGATGGGCCAAAAACCTGAACAGAACAGAACATGATAGAAGCAGTTCTTTTGTCATGACTATAACTTAAAACATAAAACAAATTATAGCAAAAAATTGACCATGAACATCACATAGCTCTAATGTTTACAGCAGTTTCAATCAGAAATTCCACACAATAATGTTTTGTGATAGAGTGTATCTTAGGAGGTTATTTCCATATTTTAGCACTATGAGCGATATCCAACTCACTAATGATAATGGAAACTCACCCCAAGGAAGGGGGGTAGGGGAATTCTCTACCACTGAATGTAAAATAAGTGGGATCATATTATTTTTCTATTGTAACCAAGACTAAAACTCACAAATATTTCAGACAAGCAGTAGAGCCAGATTTCCACTCAAAATTAAGGATGCTATTAAAACGATATGATATCAGTAATATTCCCTTTCTTTAACATAAGAAGTGACATACAATATATGGAAGCAGAACACTCCGATTAAGTTGATATCTCACCAATAATTATTGTTGTCCATGGTCAGTCTGATTATGAAATAGATTCTCGATGTGAGAGGACAGGTTGTAGTTCTTTTCTTAATTTAGAAAGGTACATAAGATAAATCTAGAAGGAGGATGTTGATGTCAAAGATTGACATTGGCATGACAAAAGGAGCGACAAGCGAGAAACATTGCAGGAGCAGAGTCACCCCAGTCCTGCAATTTCTAATCTCTAGTGTCATGGAGGAACCTCAACCCTCATTTAATTTAACCGAATCAACTTGGGTCTCAATGCCAAAACTAATTGGCATGCTCAATGAAGTAACTAATAATTTATCCTCCAATGTGAAATAAACTAGTCAGAGAAAACCTGGAAGAAGAATCTAAGTAGAAATGCATCAGCTCAGAAAATTACTGAACTAATTATTTCCCGCACTGGTGAACACAGTTATCTCCTAATATTATCTGGTTACTGGTTAGAATTTGAGAGAGTAGACATAAATATAGGAAAAATGGTCGGGGATAATCTCTAGGGATAAAGGCATCTTTTTATTTTGCCTTCTTGTCATGTTCAAGCGCTTCACTCTTCTATAATATTAAAAGATGCAGCTTCATCCCTTCTTCAACCAAAAAAGAAACATGGAAATGGAGCAGTATTTCTTCTTTCATGGAAACATGGAAAGCCTCCTCGTGTAAAAATTGCTTTCTTCTTTCAGGTTTATGTTCAAACACAAGAGCAGTATTTATTTTCTAACCTAAATAGAGCCAAGGAAAGTAGTTTTAGGTTCTTGTCTCAACTAGAATGTCTATGGCAAAGATTTCTTCTTTCAGGTTTGTGTTCAAATACAAAAGCAAAAAACCCAATACCATAGTTCAAAGAGGAGTAAAAAGAAAGACTTTCAAATTCCAAGTACCAATTCATAATCAATGCATAAGCAAACCAAAATGAACAACAAAATTGAGCCCAGTATATGAACTAGATTTCAAGAAAAAGGAGACCATTTAGTAATCAAACGGTAGAAGCTAACAATTTCTGGTGTTGGTAATTTACCTTGTCGAATGTAAAAACCCTATCTATGTGCTTCCCAGCAATATTCTGTGAAACAGCTACCTCCCTTTGGTACTCATTGCAAGTCACCACTTGCGGAGCATTATTCCGCACTTCATCCTCACTAAACGGTCTGTGGTACAATAAACATTAACATCACCAATTAAAAAATAAATAAAAATCACAAGTTTCCTACTGCAAGCAATTAACAAAATTAATCCATTTTCGAATCAAACTAGTTAGGAATCGAGTCTTAAATGATTAACATTAAGCATTGATATAAGTAATTAACGAAATTTTCAAACTCGCACAGATAATAACTATAACAATTAGTACCTGCAACGAAGCAGAACTTGAACGTTTACGCTTTTCTCCTTCTCATGGCGATTCCACATTTTCAAGCGCTAATCAAAGAAGGAATCGATTGTTCTCTTATGTGTAACTGTTAGAGACACTGTGTGTTTTGAGTGTTGCTGTGAGAGAGAGAGTTAGAGGGAGAGAGAGAGCCGTTTGTGTTAGAGAGATCTGAAAATGGGAGCGGGATGAAGAGGAGAATTTGAATTTTTGGTAAGACGCTCTTGACCATCATCTGACCGTTGGTTATGTGAGAATTCAGATGGACGGTTCATATGATTTCGGGATTTCAGATGAGGTTGCTAATTTACGAAGTCATCCACCGGGTCATGTTCGATTTGTTTTTCGGTTCGGGTCTGGCTTCTTCATGGGCTTTTAACGGTGGAAGCCCAATGGATTTCGGAGGAAGAAACATGGGCTTGTACTTGAACAAAAGCCCGATTGGACAAAGAAAGTAGTTTGAAATTTTATTTTATTTTTTTTGTGCGCTTTTACAAATTACAACTAACTTTACTTTCACGGCAAAATAGTGCTACATTGATTGTCAATCTAACCATCTAACCAAAATTAACCTCATAAACTATTAGTGCATTTTTCCCATAGCTCCTTTTTGGTATTTATTGGATAGGAGAATTTTGGTTAAAATGGGTTAGTTTTGATGTTGTCTATTGTTTGTCTTAAAAAATTAGATGTCTCTGCCATTAACCTGTGATGGGATATATCTTCTTCTTTTTTGTAGGGGTTAGGGGAAGGGAAAACGCGGGAGTGGATCAGAAGACGTGGAATTGAACGCTCATTGATAAGGTGAAAGTTCAGGTAGCTAGTCAATTCTCACACTTTGTTATTTTGGAATCAAAGGTTATGTTTGTTACGAAGGTAAATGTTTTTTCATGAAAAATAATTTTCTAAAAAATATTTTCTTGAAAAATAAGTGAGTATTTTATCTATTTTTTAGTGTTTGGTAAGTAAGTAAAAATAAACATTATTTTCAATAACATTTATATGTAATCTAACAAAATATTATGGGGGTTGGATGGGCCAGGAGAGTGACCCAGTGGGGATTCGGGGTGCCGGAGGGTGGGATGATCGTTGGTGGGTGGGAAGAAGACAATGAATTTGAAATATCAATGAAACTTGTTTTTCTTACTTTTATCAGGAAGACATTTTCCTTTTATTGTAAAGGAATTTATTTTTAAAAAAAAAATTATTCTGATCAATTAAGTATAAAAAAGATTTTGAAAAATATTTTTTTCGATACCAAACACAGCCAAAGAGAGGAGCGTGGTGGTCCTGGTGGACTATAATAAATCAGAAGCTGGGGCATCCGGCCGGCGCATGGAATCACACACTAAAATTTGCTCTCCAACTAATATATATGCAGTCTTGTTTTGGCTCGTCTCATGATTAAGTTATTAAAAGTGTCTAGTGTTTAATTGAATGCATATACAATGTATGATAATGCACCCACTGATAATAACAAAGTGAAATTATTTATTCTCTTAAATATTTGCAAACATCTTCTCTTGGGTAACAACAACGAGCTATAGCTAGTACCTTCTAGCTAGCCAAAGCATATGTCAATCATAGTACCTACTAGCTAGCTAATTAGGTTGTTAGTTTATTGATTTATCTTTTTTTAAAATTCTAGCATATAATGTATAAACACATTAATATGATGGCTAAGGTTACCTATTTTCAAAATAAAATATGCTCTGCATTATTGAGGATGTCTAGGTCTAAAGTGAGTTCGTCCTCTTCGTGAGGATTCTGGACGACGGATGACACGAATCTTTTTTTCGGAGCTGGAATAATTTGTTCTTCATGACCTGATTCAACGCCAAAAAATGGTTTGTCCCTACCATAAAGTATTCATATTTCCTGAAGAAAGCATTTGTTTCTTGATCTCTAAGATATTGAGTGTAGCCATGAATTCTTTTCTAAGACTTCAAAAAATTTCTATCGAAATCTCGAGAGTAGAAGAGGAGAAGCTCCAATCGGAGCAAAGACTGGGTCTATTCTGGAAGCATATCGTGATTGATATAAATTCATTTTCGCAAAAAAAAAAAACTTATATTAATATTTAAATGTCAAATACTATCATGCATCGATAAAGGAAAAAGAAAATAAAAATGATAATTATCATCCCTACACGTCTACATCGCCGGCCTTATTGAAATTGAAGAGGCAAAGTTGTGTGTGGAAGTTACATTTCTCTTTCACTTGTTTGTCACTACAAATTTACATGCAACTAGTTGACTAAATTAAAGATCGAAAATTAACAATTCTCTCAATTTTAATTTCCCATCTCCAAGTCTACACAGACGACACATAATAGTGACAGAGAGGTAATTATATAGTAATTTTCATCTCTATTATTACAAGTTAGCTAGGGACAATAATACAAAGAGCTCGAGCTAGAGATCAAGTTACGAATTTAGTCGAACTCATTAATTTCGATTTAAATTTTAAAATTTAAAATTCATACACTTTAAATTTTAATTTCACATTTGAATAATATAGAAGCTACATAATTCGTTCCTAAACAAAGTGTACTTTAGAAAACATTCTGCGAACCGTGTAGAAATTAATAATTTATGTATTAATCCATATTAATACATAAATTAATAATTAACGGTACTTCATTCTATTCGCAAAATAACCAAACTCCTTGAAGTTAATCTTGTGAAAAAATTTACTATGAAACCTGTAGAAATAACTCATTTTTAACAGGTCTGTCATAAATCGTAAATCTTACGATATAATTCATGTTTATGGCATATATATATANATATATATATGAATTGTTGCATTATTTGACTAGTGAAACGAATATAAAATCATTCAAAGTATGTGTTTGATTTAATTCATCAAGAAGAATAAAAAAAAATTGATAAATTCAGCAATTAAACTACCATGAATCTGTGTTTTTTCTTGCAGTGATATATCGAACTCGTCGGTTTTATAGTCTAGCTCATGGAGTAAACTAGAAGGAAACTAAACCTACTATGAAGCCTGAGAGTCTCAATTTACAAAAAAATCTTACCCTACCAAATCCCATATGGTACAAAAGAATGAACAAACATTGAATTAATTAATTACCTCTTCTAACTCGTGAATCATTGGATCATTTCTTCATGCTAAGTGATAAGAACAATTATAACAATAACAACATACTCATACTCAGTATAGTTTCATAAGTAAAATCTAGAAGGGTGAGATGTACGCAGATCTTACCCTATCTTTGTGAGGCAGAGAAGTTATTTCCGACGGATCCTCAGCAGTTTCATGTTATAATATGATAACAATCAAAATTTGATCAAATTTCTAATTAAGATTTACAAAACATTCTATTTCCTGTGCTACAAAAACTCCTCCACCAACTCGCCAAAATCAAACTTCCCATTGCAACATTCCACAGCATTAACCACTTCTTGAAATGCATTGACACTGCATGGCACCACCAATCCACTTGTTTGTTCAAACCCAAACTCATTGTAAGTTTTCTCCAACAAAATCTTGAATAATGGATGAGAAAGATAGCTCGTTGGAACGACGAATCGTTCTCGTTCTTCTCCCACATAGAGAGCTAAGTTCCCTGTTGATGTTGAGGACTTAGGGCTAGCGACCGACGTCCGTTCTTCATTGTTGTCCTTAATAAGAAAGTATTCATGAGTATTACTACTTGTGGCTATGGCCTTAGCCTTTTGGGCTAGTTTCTTCATGGAAATAAACTTGTGGATTCCTAGCATTTTAATTTCACCTTTGAATGATAATTAGGCAAAGAATTTGGATTGGAAAAATAAGAGATAGAAGAACATATATGGAGACAAAAAGAAGCTAAAGGGAAAGAAGTTTATTGACTAATATATATCCATGGAAAAGGGTGGGTGGGGGATTGGTTAATATGTGGAAGTTTATTAATTTATATTATTATAGATATTATTTTATGTATTTTTGACTTGTCGCTAGTATAGAGAAATTTTTTTGGTTTCCAGTTGGTGTTTGGTACTCGCACCAAAATCTCGATTAATTTGGATCACGTACTGCGGCACTCATTGTGATGACAATACTTTCAATAAGATTTTTTTCATAACCATCAGAGAAGGATTCAGGATTTAAAATCTATGAGTTCAAACTTTTAAAGATTTTTAGAATTGAACCCATTATATTTTTAAAGTTATGGATTCATGTCTATTATTTATTATAATTTTGATAAATTTTACATATAAATTTATAACTAGCTCTAAAAGTTATGGATTCAATTGAACCCATTAAATCAATGCTACATCCTCCTCTAATACTCAAAACTCAAACCCTAAAACTTTTGTTAAAGATAGAGGAACCCAATTATCCTATCACGTAGACGTTTAAAGCAATCATTAGTAGATATCAAAACTTTGAGCCTATCTAACCAAGAAGAGTACATTATTTATTGGATGGTATGACTGCACAAATATAAAGGGATATTAAAAATTTTGATTCATTCATTTATTGATAAGTTCTAATTTTAATTTTTATGATACACAACTCAATATATCTAATTTTCAGTTAATTAAAATATGTACTTTTGATTCTTTTATATAGGAAATATATTATATATGAATTATTTTTAGAAGTATATATATAATGGAGCAACAATACAAAATTAGTATAGCATTTAGGTAATTAAAATGGTGAAATTAATGATTAATAATACTTAAAAGATTATATTGTGAGTATTCACAAGCAAAGGGATCAAAAAGGCACATTTTAAGTTAAATGTGCTTAGTCAAGTATTTAAAAATTAAAACTAAATTTATCAATAATTGAGGGAGCAAAAGTGCTATTAGCACAAATATACATGTAATTGGATATGTATTTTTTTCAAAAAAAAAAGTTTATTAAAACTTTGTTAGGTAAATCAATGGAGGAGATCAAGAGTTGGTTCTATCTTTCTTTTTTATTTCACTCGGTGTTTGATATTATGTACTGAAGTTCAACCAATTTGAATTCGCATCGCAGAACATTCATTTAACAAAAGTGTTCCCTATCAAAAATATTCTCATACCCAAAACTTAAAATCAAACCCTTTGATTAAAAAAGATCTGACTCCACCCGATATACCACATCCTTTGATGGTAGAGTTGGTTCTATCAAATGCTTGTATCAGCTAAAAAGGACTCGTTAAATCAATTATGAACAACTACTTAACAAATGGACTAGCATAAAAAGAGAACTTGTATTAGTTGTAACCAATCTATTCTACCAAGAAAAAACAAAAAAAAATATCTAACCTTCGTATAATTAATGAAGAATCTAATCATGGTTTAGTTGAAGGGTTAACTTAATTCCTTGTCATTTGTTAATCTAAATAAGAAAATTAAAGAAGTTAGGGCTTAGGATTTTCTATTTACGAAAGCTTTAAAAAAAACCTTAATCACCAACTCATCAATTTGTTGGACGGCTGAACGTTAAATGTTCTAAGAACCCTACGAAAAGTATATTTAGTATAATATATTAAAACCATTTTAGTATTAATTGCTTAATTAGGTGAATAAAATTAATCAAACTACCAAACATTGAAAATGAAAAAGACAAGAAACTAAACGTGCATACACATAACGTGTGGAGAGAAGACCAAAAGATAAATTAATTCAAAAAATTGGGCATATCAATGAGAGATTTGACTTACAAAAATTTAGGGAGCCCCGACGGCACATGTAATTGGCTAAGTCATCGTGGCAAAAGAGTCACATGATAATCTTGAATTATAATTTTAATCGAGCGATTGGTAAAATATTTTAAAAATAACTTAAATACGTGATGTGTTATTATAAATAATAAATGACTTTGTTGTCACGATTCACTGTGATCCTACCACTTATCGCTTCGATTTGTAAGAAAAAAATGAAAAAGAAAACCTGTCAAAGATTTATATATATATATATTACTGTAATTTAGACTATTACTCCCTCCGTCCCAATTTATGTTGCGAATTTTCTTTCTTAGTCTGTTCCAAAGAAGAATGTCACTTTTCTATAATTAAAAATAACTTAACTTAAAAGTTTCTCGTTTAAAGTTTGTTTTAGATCATAAATTTTAAAAAAGAAAAAAAATTAAAATAAAATAAAATAATATCTAGTCAAATTGTGCCACATAACTTTGAGTTGTGGTAGTGTCATGGGACGAACACTGATCACCCCTGAGCGTCAAGCTCGCGGCTAGCCTAACATGATGTCGCGATCTAAAGGTTTAAGCTCAAGAAAAGTCTAGAGGCTCAAATGCGCCATGAATTATAGCCACGAAATAATAATCTAATAGATAACTTATCTTTTTCCATATTATCAATTATGGAATACTAAATATACCTAAAAAAAATAATTAAATAACTTGTTTGTATAATTTTTTTCTAAAATCCGAATTCATCGTCGGGGAAATACTTTGCCAGATGACAAAGACACACTTCTCGAAATGGTTGTTTATTTTGAAAAGTATTTGAGATATACAGCTGTTTTGATTTTTTTGTGTGTGTGGAAATTAATAGCTCACTTCAAATGGTAGTAAAAGTCAAAATTAATTAGAATATTCTTTGTGATTTTGACTTCACTCGTTTCGTGTATTGATGCCTAACTTGTGCGTAATATAGATAAAGATATGTAATAATCAGTACAAAAATTTTGTACCTGATTCTTGAAAAATATCATTTGAAGAAATTTCATTAAATTATGTATGAAACCTTCCATAAGATTCTTCTTTCACGAATTAACAAGTCAATAAGAAGAGTTGCCTATGAGAATGTGATTTTTTAATTGAAAATATTATTTGAATTAGTGATCTCGATGTACATATTCTTTATATAGTTATTTTAAAATGTTACATAATGCAAAGAGATTATACAAATTTATTTATATATATACATACACACACATGCACATACACCTTAGTTGTCTGTCCACACATATAGTTGGTCATAGAGGTAGATCTTGAATTTTTAGAATATGGATGCATCACGAGGGAGGGAGGGAGAGAGAGAGAGAGAGACGTATTAACTTAAGTGAGAATTGATCTCTAATTCTCAATGTCAATATATAACTAAACTTTCAACCAGGTGCACAATTTAGCTTTTACATCGTATGAGTGCCAAAACATAATATTATACCAATATTAAAAATATATAT
>JACEIK010001654.1:109380-127585 GCA_018107945.1 Datura stramonium | reverse complement strand
AAATCATATTATTTTATGTAATTATTTTACTATGTAATGCTATTTATGAAAATTTCTCAAAGCTAGTACCGAACACCGGAATAGGAAATCAAAGAAAAGGAGTGCATTCGTGGAAGAAAACAGAAGGAAGTGCTACTATAGCTCTAATAGAATATATGGTCTCAGAGAATCTATGTAGTGAAAACAAGTAAAGCTTAACCATACAAATATAAGTTAGATGGATTTTCCTGTACACTAGAGTTAATTAGGTCAAGACAATCTTTCTTTTCTCTTTATAGCATAAGCAAAACAAAGACAAATATATCTCAAAGCATTAAAAATGTTGGCAAATTGGAGGATAAAATCATAGATTATATGCATGTTGATTGTTTAGAAGCATCTAAAATATTAGTACTAATTAACAAGCAATCGACTATTCTTATTTCTTTATTAGTTGGAATCGAATATTTGAACACTAACAAGTATTCATATATCCTACCTTGTTTTAGATTAATTTTATTCAGGTCCATTTCATTCGAATGTGAAACATCGACCAAGAAATTCTTGACCTTGCGATGAGTACGACCTATGGCTATAGTTTTGAATTAAGATTCTGAAATACTATTCCCCAGAATCCAACTTTAAATTATCCCCTCACAGCAGAATCCCTTTTCCACACAGGGAATATCATTCTGTGGTCATTTCTATCTTTTTCAATTTTTAGCCAATGATTGACTAAATGATTGATTCTAAATGCTCTTATCTTCCTTTTTTTGTGAGTTTCATCTTGTTTTTTCAAAGTAAAATTAAGTTAACCTCAAAAGGAAATGCAAGTACAAGAAAGAACAAGAGAACATGTTCTCTTCTTAAAGTGGAGAATATATCAAGCAAATAACACAAAGGAAACAGTTGAGGATAATTAGAGGAAGAAAATAGATTGGATGGTAAAAAGCAAAGGGGATTTCTAACTCTAAACTGTATGTCCAAAGAGAGAAGCAGCAGTCATGGCTTTATGGCAACACCAAAGATAAGTTTAAGTACTTTTGTTTGACATTCTAGAAAAGAGCTTTGGGTCCTTTAAAGCAGTGGCAGAGCCACATTGGCCCAATTGGAAAGTTTACCCGGTGTGTAGGTGCATATTTTTTTAATATATAGATATTGACGTTTAATCTCATTAATAAAAGGAAAGCTTCTAGTGTAGTGACAACTTACAAAGGGGGTTCAGAAAACGTTTTAGTCATGTGTTTGATTCCATATGTGACATTTTAGCATTTTTTGAATCCTGCCTTTGCCCCTGCTTCAAAGAGACATGAAATGAAAGTCATGACATGGTTGTAGCAATTATCGATTGATATGGAAACATAAAACAACTTATAAATCTCGCATATCATCAATCAAAAGTTCATTGTTACGATAACAGAAGGGAGACTTAGAATATAAAAAATAGTAAACAATTCAACACTTACCAAATGACAAGTTGGCAGGATGAATAACATTACACATAATTTTCTGGAAGGGTTAGAATTTTTTTTTCTTTTTCTGATAACCGTGGTGTCAGGGCCAACTTGCGCCACCTCAATTAATATTGATACTAGGTTTTATTTTACCTTGAGAGGAGAAAAGCTTCCCAATTTGCAGTCCTCTCTGTTCATCCTTTCCCTTGAAAAATTAAGAAAGAGTACTTAAAGAAAGAATTCTTCTATGCAAGTTCCAACATACATATGTAAAGAACACATAAAAGAAAAAAGAAACTCTAGATAATTTATTTCGATATGTCTAAGCCTTTATGGACAGGGTCAGTTGGACATGTGTTGATGAGAGGTAACAGGTACAAGTTCCAATAAAACTATATTATTAAGAACCATTTTCGTCATGCAAAAATAAGTCTGGTTCTACCCAACTAGAATACCAAGACTTGGAAAATTCTTAACATTGATCAATGATAAGAAGCAAACAATAAGCATCACAGAAGCTATTTACCATCATAGCTAGCTAGCAGCTGCTCACATTCTCATTTCTTTCCTACCATGCCAGCCAAACAGTTGAGATTCTTTTGCCCACTTTAAGTGAAGGTTGTGATAGATTCCTTTAAACTACATACAAAATGCATTCCTCCAAACTCAATAAAATATTCTATCATATCAGAATCAACTGATTCTTTTTTTTTTTAAAATTGTGTGTGTGTGTGTGAAAAAGTTCAACTGAAAACAAATATGCAAGCCATTTTCAAAGATGAGGAATTTTCACTTATTAATTTTCTATTAAATTGTACATAATTAAACATACATGACATAAGACTAACCAAATATAATGTCAAGTTGTCCCTTTTGACACCCGTCATTTCATAATTATACAAAGCAATAACCTCATTTTGGTTAACAGCTGCAGATTTTAACTTCTCTTGTCAATTGCCATGGGTAGAGCTACGCTCAGCATGCGAATTTATTCTGCATTGGCTGTTCCTCAGTTGATAATATTCTTTCTTATTTTAATAGGCTGTATTGATATCCAGGATTTAATCCATTAGCCAGAACATGAAATGAAGGGTGTGGCATGCTTTTCAACTAACATATCATAGCCATTAAATGAAATTAGAAGGACTAATCCAAGATAATGTTCAAAGTATATGTGATCTCGAGGATTGATTCCTTGATGGGAAAAGATTACAGAACAGGAACAAGATTCTCCTTTGAAAAAATTATACAATGTAATCATCTATATCTATACAGTATATTGAAATGCTGCACAGCTCAATTTATACTAAGCAGCTGCATACTGTATCAGGACTCTCTCTCTCTCTCTCTCTCTCTCTCTCTACACACACCATACTCTTTTGTACTCATTGTAATAGTCCCTAATTTATTCCTATCTGCAAACATGATAAAGCAGATATACACTTTTAAAACAAAGTAAACGAGGCAGAGTGACAAGAGGGAGTTGCTCGGATGGTAAGGACCCTTCACCTCCAACCTAGAGGTTGTGGGTTCGAGTCACCAAGGGAGAAAAAAAGGGTGGGAGCTCCTAGGGAGGGGTATAGAAAAAGAAAAATGAGGCAGAGTGCAAAATAGGCTAAGCATTTCAAAAGCAGCTTAGTATGAGTTCCCTAATTTCCCCAAGAAAAACTTAACAGATAAAAGAGAAGGGCAAAAAGAGTCTCACCCCTTAGGATGTTTTGTTTTAGAAGAAAATTAGATATTCAGCATATAAGGAGAAAAATTGAGTCTCTCAAGCTTGTCCAAGAAAATAGAACTATGATTATAAACAAAGTAACCTGTATCTTTATATTGCCTATGGGCATGTTTTAACCCATAAACGGGCATAAGAGAGTGTAAAAGTTATCTTGTTAGGACGGGATATATAGATTCATCAATGGTACTTCCAAATCCAATTAAGACTTAAGTCAAGTGAAAGGTGAATTGGATCTTCCAGTTGTGAGTTGTCATGTTTTCCATCAGACAAGTATGGAAGTACATTCCTTTATTTCTTCTTTTTGAAAGGGGTCCCAATGCTTCGGAGATGGCCATTTCATACCAATAAAAGAATATAAAACTTTTAGCTGGAGGCCCTCTCTCTCTATTTTTAGGGCTATCGGGGCAGAATAAGTACCAAATTTATTGAAGGAGAGAACAAGAAAGTATTCTTCATTTGATTCCTAGCCTTCAGACAAAGCGAAGAAGCATCTGTCCACTATATCTTTTTATTTTATTTCTTCTTCCCTTTTCAATATTCACATATTTTAGAATAGCATAGCATGGAAAGAATGATCAAGATATCCAGGAAGTTTCATATCACTAGGTACAGGCCATTATGTTGCACTAAAATCATTAGCCATCCAAAGCTGGTATGCTTGTGCCTATACTGTTTTGAGGCACAAAGCACTGGATAGAGCACCAAAGGCACTGCTGCAGGAGCACACCAACATATATTGCCCACCCCACTTCCGATAAAAAAATCATGTAGGACTTTGAAGGGACATTACACTTCACAAAATTAGATGATTTTTTCCTCATACCAGAAATGAATAATGCAAGTATAAATCCAGGGAAATGGGGGAAGGAATTGCATAACATGACATGGCTTGACAGACAAATAAGAAGAAACATATTAGTAGCAGGGAATTTGATAGAGCACAAGGTTTAGAAAATCCAAGAGGTTAGTTATCTCCTTTTGCCAAGACAAGCTATAGTCAATCTGGATGATAAAGCATGCATCCTCAACTAATACCATGTACCATGTCCACAACTAAAAAAACTGAAACTAATGAAAAAAATGTAGCGCTTCTTCTTGTTTGGGTGTTCAATAGGAGAAGCATCTTAACCATTTTCCTACCTTTTTGCCTTTTCTTTCTTGCATGTATCTAATTCCCAGCACTAGATGCTCCAGTCAACAGAATCTTCCATTTGAAAAGGAAGATGGTTTTGTAGGTTTCAGTACATCATAGATAGTGGATTCCTCCATTCTCCATCAGGAAAAAAATATTCCACTATTAGTTCTTGGAATATGGTTCCCAAACTTTGCTAGATAAAGAATATGTGTGCATAGGAAAAAGTCTTTGGTGGATCAATTCTTGTACCTATTGTAAGGTGTGTAAGTGTTCAGGAACTTATAATGCAGAGGAATATAATGCATAGTGTCTTTCCGTTAGATTAGAAAGCGAACGTGCATTCAGGACCCACAAATGTGTAAAATTGGAAGGACAAAATATTTTTTCTTAAGCTGGTAAGAAAATTAGATTGGTGCAGAGTTAGAAGGCAAATTCAGGTTTAGAGCCAGTGAGTTCAGAATCATTATATGCATATCTTATAAATATTCTTTTTCTTGTATATACATGGTTCAAGCTGAAAACAGTTGGTTCAGTTGAACCCACAGAACCTGCCTTAGATCCGCCTTATCTAGAGTTTTGTTGGCCGTGCCCAAGATGCTGTGCCTCATGGACCCCCTCCTTCTCTCTTCATTTTCTTATTAGAGCTTCTTGGGTTGGGTCCTTTTGTGAATTTGGTCAAAGAAAAACAAGGAGATATATAGAGCTGTAGCATAAAATGTTATTTTAACCAAATGGAAAACAATGTTATATACTGTGAAGAATAGTAAAGAATCATTATTTGCAATTCAAGAGTAAGACAAGACTGGTCACTGAACCTGAAGTGACATCAGATTCCTTCTAGGTACGTGATAAATACTTTCAATCACCCATCATGCCTATAAATCTTAACATAAGACTTATTCGCTGATAACCAAATATTCATATCCAAGGCTAGAAGATGTACCATCATCACCACCAAGCTGCCAGCATGCACCCTTCTACAAGAATGTCTTTCCCTGAAAGGCATCTGTTTCTGCAAGGCGGGAACACCAATGGAGACTCAGGGCTTGTTCTTTCGACTGATGCTAAGCCAAGATTGAAATGGACACCAGACCTCCATGAGAGGTTTATAGAAGCAGTTAACCAACTCGGTGGAGCAGACAGTAAGTGCACACAAATATGTTAATATGGATAAGCACCAAATGTATGTTATTTCTCATTGATATAATTAAATTCACCATTCTTCTATTGCAGAAGCCACACCAAAATCAGTCCTGAAACTAATGGGGATCCAGGGACTAACCTTGTACCACTTAAAGAGCCATCTTCAGGTTAGTTTTTATTCACTCCATGGTTTACAAAATTACATGTGAAGAAACTAGACATTTCAAGAGGACACAATCAGCCTTGAAAATCTTCATGGCATTGCTTCCACACAACCGTTCCAGACAAAAGACATTTGGTTAAGTGTGAAACACATCTTCTAAATCAACTGCAAAGACCTTTAAAATGGTTTATGTCTAAAATAATTGAAGAACAAAGCTGACATTCAGGTACTTCTGAGTTTCAATTGAAAATATGATCTTCTATTTTGGCTGGCAGAAATACAGACTAAGTAAGAACCATCATGGACAAGCAAATACTAGCGGGGCCAATAAAGCTGGTAAGAGATCCAACATTTTTCAAGAATATATAAATCCAAAAAGATTATTCTACAGAGAGAGAACATTCCAAAATTTATTGTTTGTAAATAATTGTAGCAGCAAGTATGGAGAAAATATGTGAGAGCACTGGAAGCCCTATTTGCAATCCGAGCATGGGACCCCAACAACACAAGTAAGAACTAACAAAATTGAGTTGTTAATATCATCCTACTTCATGTCTGAACCGTACCTTACACTACAGCAACCAATTTTTTTCTTTTCCAGCAATATACCAATAAGCGAAGCAATACAAATGCAAATTGAGGTCCAAAGAAGGCTTCATGAGCAGCTTGAGGTAAGAAACTGTTGCAAAATCTTAACTTACATAAGAGATGTTAGAACCATAAATGCCAATGCAAAAACTTACGTAGCAAAAGATGAGACCTCCTGTGTTTTAATCTGAAGAAAAGCTAGAAGCAATACATTATGGTAAATTTAATATGGCATTTTCATTTTCATGAAAGAAGACTTCTCAGGTTAATTGATAACCAGAAACACATTTCTCATAGTTGTGGAAAACAAGATAACAGAATGATATCTTGATCATGCATGTAGTTAAATAGTCCTAGTCTTATATAGTGCTTTTGTTATAAGAATTAACAATTTAACAATGTGACCCCTCCATAAGGTTTTCTTCTAGTCAAACTTTACTAGTACGATAAAGTTTCCTTACCAGTTTCCAATGATGCCTAATTGAACTAAATATGATTTATTAAGAAACTTGTTCAATAGTCCTGGTCCCAGATAGTGCTTTTGTTTTAAGACAACAGTCTAGATTATGACTCAACATAGGTTCTCTTCTAGCCAAAACTTTACAAGTTGATGAAAAGTTTTCCTTACTATCTTCTAAATTGAGCCTAATTGAACTGATTAGGTGCAACGACATTATCCTTAGTGCTTTTGTTTTAAGACAACAGTCTAGATTATGACTCAACATAGGTTCTCTTCTAGCCAACATAGGTTCTCTTCTAGCCAAAACTTTACAAGTTGATGAAAAGTTTTCCTTACTATCTTCTAAATTAGGCCTAATTGAACTGATTAGGTGCAACGACATTTACAGCTAAGGATAGAGGCTCAAGGGAAATATTTGCAGGCTGTGCTCGAGAAAGCTCAAGAAACCCTTGGAACACAAAACTTGGGAACAATTGGATTAGAGGCAGCCAAGGTTCAACTGTCTGATTTGGTATCCAAAGTATCCAACCAATGCCTGAATTCTGCATTTTCAGAGATACAAGAACTTTCTGGATTTCACACCCCACAAACACAAGCAACCCAGCGGTTGGCAGATTGTTCAGTGGATAGCTGTTTAACCTCCTCTGAAGGCCCCTTCAGGGACCTGCAACAAATGCATAATAACCAAATTGGGCTGAGGACTTTAAACTTTGAACCATGTACGGAAGATATTGAAAATCACACCAGGTTACAGCAGACTGAACTAAGATGGCGTGACGACCTCAAGGAGAACAGATTGTTTCCCAAAATGGATGAGGATACTGAAAAAGAATTTGCCAAAGAGACAAACTGGAGCAACTTATCAATGAATGTTGGAATCCAAGGAGGAAAACGGAATGTTAACAGTAGCTATGTTGATGGACGACTTAATGGAATAGATGCAGACATCAAACTTTTTCACCAAGCTGTTGACAGAAGTGATTCAACGAAACCAGAGAAGCAGGTGTCACCACAAGAGTATAAGCTGCCTTACTTTGCTCCAAAGCTGGACCTAAACACGGATGACCAAACTGATGCTGCTTCTAGTTGCAAGCAACTTGACTTGAACGGTTTCAGTTGGAGCTGAGAGGCAAAGCATGAGTAATTATGTCCCAAATAGAAGCCTGCATGTGGGAAATTAAGCTGCTGCTCCTTTTAGAAGGAATAAAATAATGTGTAACAATTAGAATTCAAGATTATATATAATACTGGAACACCATTGGATCTTCTGGTTTCTCATTTTCTGGTCTAATACGTATCCTTTTGGGTTGCATAGGTTTGAGCAGTACAAATATGTGTAACCTTTAGCAGTTGAATGTTCCATATATCTAAAATTCTTGCAGTAAAAAGTCTTTGAAAGGTCTAATGCAGAAATACATCACATGCTAAGCACTTTCCTCAATTTGCTACTCCAGAAATATTGTGAATACCGAATACTTGTTCAGATCAAAATTAATTATCACATCTGAAGTCACTTTTAGTGAAAATCAAGTGTTTAACTCCACAAACCAACATAAATTCTTTGAAATATGTCTAAAAGATATGGATAAACAATCGCTAGGATAAATGACATCATAGGGGATGAACAAAGCTGTGTAAATTAAAGAAAATCTAGCCTTATTTCTCGATTCTGAGCTCTTCAACAAAGATAAGAAAAAGGACAAAAGAAAAACGATTTCTTTTAGTCAGTTGGCCATGATAGATACCTTCACGTTTAATACAGAATGTTCTGTAAACCAATCAGAGACCCGTTTTAAAGCAGTTTTCTCAAGTATATATCATCCTAACAATTAGTGTAGTAAAATACTATACAAGTGATATAGACAACCACTTGGCCTATGAAAGTTCATAAAAGTTGAAACGGATAATTGGTATTTTGCAACAATTAAACTTTTTATAGCTAATGCCGGTGTCCAATTTCCATAATATTCTTTTTAACTTCAAAAAAGGAGAGCTTGGAGCAACAGTAAAGTTGTCTCCATGTGACTACAAGTCACGGGTTCGAATCGTGCAAGCAGCCACTAATGTTAGACTGTCTACGTCACACCCATTGGGATTTAGGGTGCTGCCCTTCCCATGCCCTGTTAACACGGATGCTTTGCGGACCGGCTGCCTTTTATCTTTTTAACTTCAAAATTTTCCTTAAACAGAGTGTATTAACAAACTTCCGGCATTTCATCAAATACCCAATAAGCATATGAAATTGATATCCTATATCTCAGCATTTTGAAAGAATAATCAAAATACAAAGGCAAAACGATACTCCAATAGAAATTGAAAGTGACACGAGCAGTAACATCCTTAATCCACAGACTACAAAAGAGAAAAAGATCCCACCCTTTTTTTTTCTTTCCCAATTGATACTCGATTGAACAGTAAATAAAAGGTCTAAGAGACAAATCCATCGATATATATGCTTCAGTGAAATTGATAAGGTATCGAATTTCTTTGCTTTTATATGAAGAGATGTTATCTCCATGTGTGTGCGAGCATGCATGCATACCTTATAAGGAAAAAAAGGTGAGAAATGCCCATTCGCCATTTTCAAAAGCTTTAACCACGTGATTTCCTGTTCATAGTGATCTTTCACTTTCATGGAAATTCCACTGAGGTTTTATCAATTGAGAGGAAAAAAAAATTAGATCTTTAATTTTTATTCTTTAATTTTTTTATTAGAGAATAATAATTTTTTCTGTGTAAATATAATTTTATATTATAAATATCTTTTGTGTCTTATATTCTTAAATTTTTTAATTTTCCCGGTAAATATGAATTTACTATTTAAAATAAAATAAAATTTATTTATTTAAAAAAAAAAAATTAAAGTGAATAAATCGTGCAATTAAATCCTCATCTTTTGGTCAAGCAAACTACTTGGACCTTGGTGCTGGTAGTAATTATTTTAATATAAAGTCACAAACCAATTGTGAGACGTTAAAGTTATAAAATATTATTTATTGTAGTTGTAAAATCGTTGGGTTGATTTTGATGGTCATTGAACCTATAGGTACTATGTCAAAAAATTATATACTTTTTTTATTTTAATTTTTTTCAAAAATATATAATAATTTTATTAATTGAATGATGATTTAAAAAGTCAATTTAAACCACGGTGATGTATAAATTTTATACTTATATAGTACTAAACTCAGTGACTTGATTTAATTGTTATAGCGTGTAAAGTTAAATTTTCACACAAATAAATGTTCCGCTTTATTATTTATGTTTCTTAATAGGTATATAAAAAATATGTACCGACTATATATAATTATACACATATTATATATCAGCTGATTATTTTAATTCAATTGATTTGGTGAACAATTATCTAAATATTTTTTTTTAAATAACGTGACTTAAACTCATTGATTATGAAATTAACACGAAATTTGAATCTTATATTCGGGAGTCGCTTTGACATGAGGTAACAACTAATTTCGAAATTATTTTATCTCATTTATATAAAAATGATGAAATTAATATTCTATATAAAAAGCAAACAAAATAATTTTATGAAATATCTCAATTCATAAAATATTTTTATTTATCTCATTTCACTTATTTCGCCAATTAGTACCATAAACTAGTTAACCACTAACCAGACTCATTTATGAATTTGGGCTGATAATGATGCCCAAATAAATACTCAGATATGAAGTAGCATCTTCAATCCACACTTATCTTATTTAAGCATGAGTAATTATACGGGGATATACCGTTTGATTAATTAATTTATTAATATGATTAAAATATACACAATAATATTTTATAGTGGTCGTGTGTGTATATATATATATATGTATGTATATGTATAGTTAGTATAAAATATACATAACTTATACACTTTATGATATTATGCAAACTAGTTACCCAAAATATTTAGGCGGTAATTTTTCCTAATTATATCATTACAGCAAATTTTATGGTTTTTTTCATGATTATTCAGGCATATATTTATTAAATGACATACACAACAACAACATAATAATATACTGTGCTGTAATCCGGGCAGGAGGGTGGTGTGTACTTAGTGATTATTTTTGATAGATCCGCCTCAAGTAAAGCATAACAAAAATCAAGTGAAAAAGAAAACACAGTAATGAAAAGTTGTGGCTAACAACAAAGGAGACAGAGGACAATAGTAGCAACAAATATACATGGTAACTGAAAGCAAAAGGACTTGAGCAAAAAATGGGTAATAAATAATATCGAAAACTAAGATAGTGCGCAAGTAATAATAATAATAATATTGATAAGAAAAATTAAAACACACTACCAACACAGTCAGTCACTCTAATCCTCGACCTCCACATCCTCTTCATGTGAGTCATGTCATTATAGGTGTATGGATGTCCTGTCTAACCACCTCTATCTTATACTTCTTATTCCTACCTCTACCTCTCCTCACACCCACAATAACTAACCTCTCGCAGCTCTCTCATCGAAATATTAATCGATAAACACTAAAAAATCCCTAAAAATAATATACTATAATATTATTGTACTTTATACATCTTAGGAATATATAATTTCTACTTATATATCTTACTGATATACAACAGTGGTAAGGTATACAAACCCAACACTGGTTTCTTATAATAATAGGACGTTAAACTTCAATAAGTGAATAGTTCCAACTAACAAGTTTTAAACTCTTTATAAATTAAAAGAACGATTAACTACCATAAACACCCTTGTATTATAACTTAATTATAAATAAGTTTTCATATTTTAAATTAAATATTTATACTTGTGGACAGAATATCTTATACTCACATCGTATGATATATATTCATACCTAAATATATTTAAAATAATTATTAAAAAATATACTTAAATTATTAATAATTTTTCAAAATTATTTTATGAAATTTTAAAAATGAAGATAGAAATTTAACAAAATATTTTACTCATGCCTTAAAAAATAATAAATATTTTAAAAATATTTATCAAAGTCACAAATAGAAAAATGAACACAAATTATTTGATAAGATATACAAACTATTAGTAATAACTTCTTACATGACTTTAAATATGTAATTTTATTTAATTACAATATTTATTATATAAGAATTTTATTTTTTTCTTTCAATTTTTCATTTATTCTGCCGCTTAAAAATTATTTTAAATATATTTATTTAAATGGAGTTTCATTTGTGTAGGATTTTCATTTTTAAAAATATTTTTAATTTTATATATTTTTTATTGTGATTTTTTTACTTTATTTATTTGTATTAAATTTAATTATATTATAAAAAATTTAATAGTTTAACTTTAAAATATAGGAAATTTATCTATAATTGAGTCATAGTATAAAGGTATTTAGTATAATTAACCCTTAGGAATGAGAAGCTAAAGACTCTAGATGAGCCTTGATATAAGAAATGGCTGAGGTGAAAATCGGTGGCAAATCTAGATTTAAATAAGGAGATCTTAAAAAATTCTTATGCCAAGGAGAAAATTTTTGTAAGGGATAACTTTGACACGAGTTATGCATTATGACATAAATTCACGAATTTGGCGCATCGTAGACATAAGTTTAGTAGCATGACATAAGTTTAGCAACACTAATTTGTGCCTCGCTGGCATGGCATAATTAAGTTATGATTAAGGATATTTTGGACATAAAATTTTATTAAATAAGCATTAAAAATAAAATTAAAAACCATCAATTTAAAAGACAAAAAATTTAAAAACGTCCTACAATAAAACAATTTATATAAAAACTTGAAATAAATAATCCAGCATTATATGTGGAATAAGTTCATAATACTAAAGAAAACGTTGAATGGCTAAATAGACCACTCTAACTTATAATCATGGGTCGTTAATACCATTCAACTTTGTTTATCTTTCAAAAATTATTCAATTTGTCTAGTTAATTTTATGATCATTTTATTTTGCGTAGATCAAATATTTTAATCAAAAATATAATTTTCAATATTTATTTAATAACACGATAGCTATAAAAAAAAAATTTAAAATTTAAATCCATACTTCAATGTATTTAGGATGCATTCATTCTAAATCCAATCAAATTCTTGATCCAACTCACTTGAAAAGGATTGACTGTAATAACATTTAACTGAAAAATATATCCTTTCTATTTTAATTTGTTCATATGGTTTTAACATAATATAAAGTTAAAAAAGTAAAATAAATTTTTAAATATAAATTTATATAAAATTAAATTAAAAATTATTAATATTTTTTAAATAGATTAAAATAAAGTGAGATAAATAAATTAAACATAATAAATTGTGACACGTTGATGATGAAATTAGTAAGAGGTCAAGTCCAAACGGCGGTGGCCGCCCACTACAAAGAAGACAAGTGTCAGTGTCTACTAACCAACAACCATCGCTAGTTGAAAAGTTTACAAAACTTTTTAGATTTTCCAAAGGGTTAAAAATAAAAAGAAAACTCAAAAGTGTCTTCTTTAAAACATGGGGGTACAAAGCAGCTGCAGATAGTGACCTTTTTTTTTTTTTAATTAAAAAAAAAAATTGGTTGGGAAATGATTTGAGAGGGAATATTTGTCTGATACGTTTGAAAAGTATCTTGTTGAGTTTGTTTGAAAATTGATAGGTAAATTCCATGTACTTGGACAACCTTATTTTCGCACCATAAACAGAATGTTTTTCTTTAGGATGTGTTTGGTATGAAGGTATATATTTTTCTGAAAATAAACTAGATTGTTTTTTTTTTTGTATCAATAAGTAAATAAAAGAATTTATATTTAGAATAATTATATATAATTCAAAAAAAAAAGAAAGAAAAGAACAATATGGAGATGAAGTGGGGGTGTAGGGGTGTGGGCTGTGGGGGATGAGAGGATGATGGCTAGGCTGAAGGTGAGGCAGGATGGGATGGGTTGGAGATAAGGGTGTTTACAGTTTGAAAAAAAATCAAATCAAATTAAATCGATTAAATAAATTGATTTTTATTTGATTTGAATTTATATTTTTAAAAATTGATAATATTTAGTTTGATTTTGATTTAGTTTGTTGGTTCTTCAATGCAATGTATAAATAACATTTCGTTCATATATGTACTAAAATTATGCTTATTCTTTCATCTATTTCATTCTAGTAATATAGTTTCTTCATTGGATCGAAAGAGGGCCTTATTATTCGTTACTTTTATTTTCATATATAATGAATAATCAATAGTTGAACCAAACCTAACTTATATCGCAAAACAACCAAATCGATAAATATAGCTTTAGTTGATTTGGTTTGATTTTTAATAATTTTAATAAATAAAGATATTTAAAAATTTAATTCAATTTTAATTTTGATTCAATAACCAACCAAAACCGACTTGTAAACACCCCTTCACTTGGACATAAGAAAGAGTCGAAGAGTCAATTAATATGAAATATATTTTTCTTATTTTCATTAAAAAAGTTTTTTCTTTTAGAAAGAAAAATAAATTTAATCAATCAAACATGTAAAAATGGAATCAATTTCTGAAAAATGTTTTCTCACCCTTGGAAGTCCATTTTCTTCTTAACATTACTTTAATTCAATGTGAAAGAAAAAAAACATTTTTAAAAAATATAATTTCTTGAGTGGAGAGGCTGAGCTATATGATAGTTACATTAAAGTCATTCGAGACCATTTGGATATATATCAATATATACATTTGAAGTTAATTCCAAATGAAAATATTGCCTTATTTATTTGAAATTAATGCATGCATTTTATATCTTTTAAAATCTCATCTTAGTTAGTGGTGAAGTTAGTCACAAAAGTACACATGGCTAAATGGGCCATACATGCCCCTCCAAACTTCAAAAGACATCATGGTTTCTTGATAACTCCTCATTTTAACTATATATGGATGGATCTATATGTTGTCCCCCTAATAAATTGTAAAAGCAGGCCCTCTCAATTTTATTTTACTTTAAATCACACTTTTGACATGAAATGTGAAATGGCACAAGGATCTTAGATCCTGAAGACTGGTCAAAATATTATAAATCAGGAGGGTAGAAAAGCAATAAATTTGCTACGTACACGTATGATACATTATTGAAGATATGATGCAATTGACGGAGTTAGCTTTTTTCTTTAATAAGAAATTTCAATTTCACAAAACTAACTATATAAAAATATTTTTAATTTATTTCAATCATAATTTAATTTCCAATTTCATATAACTGACTATCTCAAATGTTTTTTTTGTTTTTTTAATATTTTAATATTAAAACGCATAAATACCAATATGAGTTAGTGAAAAGGTGATGTGCATGTAATTTTATCCTTACTTTATGTTATGTTAAACTTTCCGACAGCCCTTAGCTCTAATGTTGATAATTAAAAATCAAGATATAAAGAAGACAAAAGAGAAAAATAAAACACAATTACTATAATACTCTTACGAAAGATTTCACTATTGCTTTTTTATTTCAATTTATTTGTCTAGTTTTAACTTGGACACAATTTTAAGAAAATAAAAAATAATTTTGAATTATGTGATTTTAAACTAATTAAAATATGCAGGACATATTGAACTAACCTTAATTTTATAATCTTATATTTTTTTTATTTTTTTTAACATTTTTAATTTTCTCTTTTATTTATTTATGACAAATTATTTTTTTAAAAAAATAAAATAAAACAAATAAATTAACATGAAAGTTGAATGAATGAAGAAACTAGAAATGCAATGATGGGTTTGGATGGCCAACCGACCTCGTTTAGAAAATAAAGACATATTGCAGCCAAAGAGAAACAAACAAAGTGCACTAAAGCCCTATTATTACTGCTGCATTTTTAGTCAAAAATCACTTACATTTTTTGCGTTAGTGGTCCTGTACGTTTATATTAGAATCGAAATAATAAGATTTTGTATAAAAATTAATAATTGTAAATTTTAAATGATATAAATTATATGAGAAAGGAGTTAATAATTTTTTTTTAATCAACTGATTTAGCGTAAAATCAAAATAAAAGAAAGTCATAGAGCAAACCTATTATATATTTGCATACAGAGATTTAGTATTTAGCATACTACCAATAGCAGTAAATAAATCAGCAGTGTTAATATTCTGATTTTAGTTTTCTAATTATCATTTAATTTTATCATTGATAAGTAGTAATTAGTTAGAGTAACACACGTTTATGTTTACTTGGTCAAAACTAAATTAAGAAAATAATCAGGCCTTTTGCATCTCTCACTTATAGTGGATTCTAGCATCAGAAAAAGTGTGAAAAGAAAAATCTCAAGAAATCAAATCATGATCATCACTATCAATATAGATCACAATTGCACCAATAACAAAATCAACAAGGGTGGGGTCCAAAATGCTAATATGCTTTCCATCATAAAATTTAATTTCTATATATGGACAATGTAAAAGAAAAAAAAATAACACCATCAAGCATCCACAGTCAGAAATTTATCCATGGTGTGCAAATTTTCTTTTATAATTGTGTTAAAAGCGTATAAAATTAAATATATATTTATAATAATTTTATTTAATTTTTATACATCACCATAATTATTTATATTATTTTAAAAAGAAAAATACATTCTCATATTTTTATAAACAAATTTTAAAATTTTAAAGATAATTTATAGTCACACAAAAATTTCATAACTTAAGTTCAGATTATAACTTAAAAAAATATTTATTTTAATGACACATAATACTAAGAAATCATGGGGGCTTTCTCATTATTCCTTTTCTCCCCCTTATAAAAGGAACACTGGTGTGTGCTCTAATTAAACAAGCTTCTTACTCAAAAACCCAACTTGTACCTTAAACTCCTCTAAGTCCCAAATTCCTAAATTAGCAAAATATTACAACAACGATGGGAAATTGTATAGTACTTGTGAAAAGAGATCACAGGAAGAAGGTCCTAATTGAGTATAATAAAGCTCCAGTAGTGAAGGTCCATCATGAAGTGTCACCTCTTCTACAAGAGCCACAAACAAAACAATTACATGTCAAAAAGAAGGTGAAATTTGCAGATGAAGAAGAAGTAGTAGTTAAGGAAAGTAGTGGCAAAGGTTGTTCATCAATATCAGAGGTTGTAAGAATTAAGGTTGTTATCACTAAGAAAGAGTTGCAAGCTCTTGTATTAAGTGAAGGAGAATTAAGAGTTCAAGATGGCAATATGGTTGTTCAAGATTATGATCCTCTACTTCACAAAGAACAAAGTTCTGATTGTATAGGATGGAAGCCTGCTCTAGATAGTATACCTGAATTAGACTAGCTAGCTAGCTTAGTCTTCTTTAGATTTAATTAGTAGTTTCTTATGATTGTAAAATTGTAACATAACTATAGTAAGTTGCAATAATCTTTAAGTAGAGGTATCAAGAAAAACAGGCTTTGTTTGTTTCCTTCTAATACTTTCTTTTTTTTAGTTGTTGTCATGTGAACTCGCATGTTCCACGGCCTCTCTCGAACAAATGCAGGATAAGATTTGCGTACAATAAATTCTCATGCTCCGGCTCTTCTTCAGATCCCCACATAGCGGAAGCTTAAAGCACCGAGCTATAATTTTTTTACTGCTTTTCTTAGTTCTAACAAATTATATGAAACTTTACAAATTTGGTTGTCAATCTTCTTCAACATATCAACTTTCTCGTTTGTTATATTTATGTGTGTGTGTTATGTACAATTTTGCTCATATTTTACGAGAGACGGGCAGCCCAGTCCCACATTAGCAGGGACCCCGGAAGGGTCACAAACTCAAGGGGTACAATGTAGTTACGCAGACGACCTAACCCTTATGTAAGTATTAGTAGCTACTTTTACAACTCAAACCCCCCTAATGACTTATAAATAATACAGAAAATAACTTCACGGTAACTCTAATAATTTTCTTTCATATTTTACAAGAGATATTTACTTATAAATCAATCAGATCATATTAGAGCTCGTCATGGAGTACCTACGTAATTTGGTGCTAGAATCATTGGAGGAATAAGTTGCTGGGAAAACAGACGAAATTAAACTGCAGGTTTGTATGCGTGACAGTGGTCTACTTAACAGGAAAACTAGCATCTAACGTGTCATAACTTGCACATATTTAAACCTTGTTAAAATATTTTCTCATAAAATTTTGGTTCAAAATTTATAAAAATAAATAAATAAGAAGATAATCATTAACTAAATAACTGTGAATAAGCAACAAAATTTCACCTTGTAGTGAGGTGGCAAATTATAATATCACGGACTCTTCCTGCTCTTTTTGGGTTAACTAGACCAAATAGCTTATTGTTAGGTACTTAATAATAATTGGTAAATGGTAAATATGGACAGAAATTAATGGATGATCTGTTACTAGAGCAGCTTCCACTGCACTCCCTACATCATGATGGAGAGCTCCTAGTCTAAAGGCCAAATTAATTTTATAAATATAGTCTCCCTTGTGATCTAATATTCACGCTTATAACAATAAAAACGTCGTGATTTCAGTGTCATGTGTAAAGTGTTCACTAATAATAAATTAAAACTTTTAAAAGAATACCCGTCCATTCAATTGATTAAATT
>JACEIK010001653.1:237940-256578 GCA_018107945.1 Datura stramonium | reverse complement strand
CAATAGGTTCATATTGATACATTAAAATGTTAATAGATCCCCTCTTTCGTGATATAACATACTGCACGTCCCTTGCCTTGCAAGCTGGGGACGGCTCTGCCCACTTGAGCAAGATAGTTGGGGCATCATGTAAGGCTCTACCATGATGGTGTCGGTTGTGAAGAGTCCTCCCATTTTTTCTCATGATTTATGCATGGTTATGTTCATATTATTTTTGCTACAGTCATGTTTATTGATGCTTTCTCTTGTGATTATGATTATGGTTATGGTTGATTTGCGAATGTTTTGAAAACCATGAGCCTTATGTTACATTATGATTATTATGTTATGAGCATGTTACCCTACTCTTATGAACTCTTATGTATTTAAAATATTTGTTTTACTTACCTTGCATACTCGGTAAATTCCACGTACTGACCGCATACTTTATGCTGTATCGTTTTATGATATAGGATCCGATTTTCTGACCTAGCACCGTCATTAGCTCGTTCCCGGAGTTAGCATCCAGTTCATTGGTGAGTCCTCATCCCTCGAGGACCAGTCGATATTGGGTATCCCTTTATTTTCAGTTTTCCAGACTTGTCGGGTTAGTTGGGGGTGTGGATAGAACACTGGCGGATGATGGTGCTGGGCTAGTGATTAATGAATCTTAGGGCAGTGTCCACTGCTGGATCTCTACTAAGTGAACTCATAGTTGTTTGCTCGGGAACTTTTGTCCTCTCTCTCCCTCATATGCGCTGCCTCCATCTTCTTGGGTACAAGACTATTTGAGGGAAATCCATATCCTAGTGGAGCATAACGGTCTTGCAATCTTTGTCCAAATAGTTCGCCATTCCATGGACAAACCTACTCACTCACACCCTCTTATCGACCACTAACTCTGGGGAATACTTTGATAAGCGAGTGAACTAAAGGGAATACTCCTGTACTGTCATTTTCCCCTTTTTATGAGTCATGAACTCATCTTCCTTCAACTCCCTCATCTCTCGAGGGAAGAACCGATCTAGGAAAGCAACATGAAACTCCTCCCAAGTGAAAGGGCCTTCTCCGACGGCCCTACTATCTTTCCACTATCAAAAACAGATGTGTGCGACCCCTTCAACTGATATGAGGCCAACTTAGCACACTCAACTCCATTCACCCCTATGACCTGGGTGATCTTCACAATCTCGTCGATAAACTCATGTGGATCCTCGTCCACCTTGGAACCGAGAAACTCAAGCAGATTCATCCTCAAGAAATCTCTGACTCGAGTTATTGCCACATTTATGTTATTTAGAATATGCGCCACTACCTGCTGGTTGACCTCAGCGGTCAAGGCCTGCACTAGCATCGAAATAACTACCCGAAATTCAGCATGGGCAACCGGCTCTGGTGCATGGTGCTCCTGGACTATTGGGGCTTGTTGGTGCCCATCTCCATTGTGATCCTCGTGGAAGTTTCCATTCCCATTCTTCCCACCGTTAACTCTGCAGGGAGCCATGATTCTACAAACGCGAATAACACAAGTTAGAAGGATAGGGAGGCATTTCATCGCACGACATAGATCATGAAAGAAGGAAACATTTCCTAAATGTCTCCTAACCTCTTCTCCATAAGTGTGGCGCTCTTCACACCCATGAAAAAGACTCCACTTAACACGGTTTTCAAACCTCTTGCTCTGATACCAAGTTTGTCACGACCCGAACATAGACCCAGATCACAACACAGGACAAGGAGCCCGGGGAAACTCCAAGTCGACCCATGGCATGGAAAAACATCTAACTCAATCAATAAAACAGAATACTCAGCATAATAACATAGCAGAAGCATAATCATTACATACATATAAAATGAAACGCACTTGACACATGACAGCTGAATACTACACATAGTCTGAAAGCCTCTAGCATATCTAATGGGTTGATGGGAAAACACCCCTATCTAACCTGACAAGTCTGGAAAACTGAACATAAAGGGATAATCAATATCGAATGGTCCTTGGGGGATGAGGACTCACCAATGAACTGGATGCTAGCTCCGGGAACGAGCTAATGATGGTGGTAGGTCTGCAGATCGGAGCCTGTATCGTGAAATGGTACAGCATAGAGTATGCGGTCAGAACGTCGAATGTATCGAGTATGCAAGATAAGTAAAACAAAAATTTTAAATACATAAGACTTCATAAGAGTAGGAAAACATGCTCATAACATAAAAATCATAATGTAACATAAGGCTCAAGGTTTTCAAAACATTCGCAAATCAATCATAACCATAATCATAATCATAAGAGAAAAGCATCAGTAAACATGACTGGAGCCAAAATAATATGAACATAACCATGCATAAATCATGAGAAAAAATGGGAGGACTCTTCACAACCGACACTATCATGGTAGAGCCTTAATGATGCCCCAACTATCTTGCTCAAGTGGGCAGAGTCGTCCCCAGCTTGCCAAGCAAGGGACGTGCAGTATGTGATATCACGAAAGAGGGGATCTATTAACATTGTAATGTATCAATATGAACCTATGGTGGAACGTAGTTATGAGACACCGGTGTAGTTCTTTGAATGCCGCGCTACTCGGTGTTAGACACTGCTCCCAAAAACATGCACATTACGCTCGTACGTAAATCATAAACATCATTCATGAGATTCATGACTAAATAAACATTAACATTGTTGATCCCCATTTACATACATGTTTTGTTGTGAATCAAAGACCCATAAATTGGCTAACATCATAAATTGATAAATCATGAAATCTATATCATAAATCATAAATCATACTTGAACATATGGGCATTTCTCAATACTTTAACATGCTTGAAAATACTCAATTCACTTGAAAACATGATTATAAACATGGGTGACCTAAAAACATGCTTTTCATTAATAATATCTCATCATATATGAACATTTATCATAAATCTCAACTTTCATAAATTTCTCATAAATGGGCATTCAAATTTATAAAGTTTGAAACATGATTTTAATGGAAAACAATGTAAAACTTGCCCATGAATCATAATTCAATAATAGAAACACCTTTAAATCATATCCATTTAGTAAATTCAAATTTCATGCATTGGGTTAAAACTCCATAGAATCAACATAGGAATTTCCATGATTTAGAGAGAGATTGGGCATGGGTGTGAACAGATTCACCTATTCATAACCCTGCTAGAGGCTTTTAGACTATGTGTATTATTCAGCTGGCATGTATCAAGTGTGTTTCATTTTCTATGTATGTAATGATTATTCTTCTGCAAGGTTATTATGCTAAGTATTCTATTTTATTGATTGAGTTAGATGTTTGTCCATGTCATGGGTCGACTTGGAGTCTCTCGAGGCTCCTTGTCTTGTGTTGTGATTCGGGTCTATGTTTGGGTCGTGACAAAGTTGGTATTAGAGTAGTAGATTTGAAAACCGTGTTAAGTAGAGTCTTTTTTATGGGTGTGAAGAACACCACACTTATGAAGAAGAGGCTAGGAGATATTTAGGAAATGTTCCCTTCATTCATGATCTATGTCGTGCGATGAAATGCCTCCCTATCCTTCTAACATGTGTTATTCGCGTTTGCAGAATCATGGCTCCCCATAGAGTTAACGATAGGAGGAATGGGAATGGAAATGTCCATGAGGATGGCAACGGAGAAGGGCACCAAAAATCCCCACCAGTCTAGGAGCACCATGCAACGAAGCCGATTGCACATGCTGAATTCCGGGTAGTCATTTCGATGCTAGTGCAAGCCTTGACCACTCTAGTCAACCAGCAGGTAGTGGTGCATATTCCGCAAAACAGAAATGTGGTGACAACTCGAGTCATATTTTTCCTGAGGATGAACCGCCTGAGTTTCCCGGTTCAAAGGTGGACGAGGATCCACATGAGTTTATCGACGAGATTGTGAAGGGAGTTTAGTGTATTGAGTTGGCCTCGTATCAGTTGAAGGGGGTCGCACACATCTTGTTTGGATAGTGGAAAGATAGTAGGGTCGCCGGAGCAGGCCCTGTCACATAGGAGGAGTTTCATGTTGCTTTCCTAGATCGTTTCTTCCCTCATGAGATGAGGGAGTTAAAGGAAGCCAAGTTCATGACTCTTAAGAAGGGGAAAATGATGGTACAGGAGTATGCACTTGAGTTCACTCACTTATCAAAGTACGCCCCAGAGTTAGTGGTCGATCAGAGAGCGCGAGTGAGCAGGTTTGTCCATGGAATGGCGAACTATTTGGACAAAGATTGCAGGACCACTATGCTCCACCAGGATATGGATTTCCCTCAGATATTCTTGTACGCCAAGCAGATGTAGGCGGCGCATATGAGGGAGAGAGAGGACAAAAAGGCCCGGACAGACAGTTATGGGTTCACTCAGTTGAGATCCAGCTGTGGACACCACCCTAAGATTCATCAAAGGTCACTAGCCCAGCACCATTATCCGCCAGTATTCTATCTAGACCTAGAGGTGATGAAAGAAGCAGGGCCTCAGGTTTGAGATGCTAGAGGGGCATGCAGGTAGAGTGAACCTTTTCAGCCTGTGGGAAGTGTGGCAAGAGTCATGTCGGGGAGTGCTTGCTCGGCTCAAATATCTGTTATGGGTGTGGTAGATCCGGCCAAATGCACCGAGCATGTCCATTGGCTATATAGGGTGATGATAGAGGTCGTGCACAAACTAACAGGTCAGCAGCAGCTCCAGCATGCTCAGCTTCGTAGGGGGCATCTACTAGTGGGGGTGGCGGGCAGCGCCAAATAGATTCTATGCCCTCGCTTCACATTAGGAGCAGCAGACTTCACTGGATGTGGTTACTGGTATGTTATGAGTGTTTCACCTCGATGATCATGCTTTGTTAGATCTAGGAGCTATATTTTCTTTTGTGACACCTTATATTGCTAATGGCTTTGGAGTCAGAACCATTCTCAGTCTCTACTCCCGTTGGTGATTCAGTTGTAGCTAGGCCGTTGTATAGAAGTTTCCCAATCACAATATCGCAGAAAGTCACCTCCGCAGACCTAGTAGAATTAGCCATAAACGACTTTGATATTATTCTCGACATGGATTGGTTGTATGCATGTTATGCTTCTGTTAATTGTAGAACCCGTGCGGTGGAGTTTCGCTTTCTGGGTGAGTCAGTCTTAGAGTGGAATGGTAGTTCGGCTGTGCCTGTAGGTCATTTTATTTCCTATATTAAGGCCAGGAAGATAATTTCTAAGGGTTGTGCATACTATCTAGTCAGGGTTAAGGATGTTGAGTCCGAGAATCCGACTATCACGTCAGTCCCGGTAGTAAGTAAGTTCCCAGAGGTCTTTCCAAATGATTTGCCAGGAATTCCGCTCGAGCGGGAAATTTATTTTGGTATTGATCTTCTTCCCGATACGCAGTCAATATTTATTCTTCCTTATCCAATAGCCCCGGCTGAGTTAAAGGAGTTGAAGAAATAGTTGAAGGACATATTAGATAAGAGTTTCATTGGATCGAGCAAATCCCCATGGGGTGCACTAGTTCTTTTTATCCAAAAGAATGATGGTTCTCTTCGTATGTGTATTGATTATCGGCAATTGAACAAGGTCACCATCAAGAACAGGTATCCTCTACCTAGGATTGATGATTTGTTTAACCAGCTTCAGGGTGCCATGTGATTTTCGAAGATAGATCTCAGATCCGGTTACCATCATCTTAGAGTTCGGGAGAGCGACATCTCAAAGATAGCATTCAGGATGTAGTATGGTCATTATGAGTTTGTAGTTATGTCTTTTGGGCTAACAAATGCTCGTATAACTTTTATGGACTTAATGATTAGGGTTTTCAAGACATACCTGGATATGTTCATGATTGTGTTTATTGATGACATCGTAATATACTCTCGGAGTGAGGAGGAGCATGACGCTCATTTGAGGGTGGTGCTACAGACTCTCAGGGATCACCAACTATATGCTAAATTCAGAAAGTGCAAGTTTTGGTTGAACTCGGTGGCATTTTTGGGCCATGTGTTATCCATTGAGGGCATATAGGTGGATTCTCAGAAAATAGAAGTGGTGAAGAATTGGCCTAGACCAGTGAATCCTTCAGATATCCAGAGCTTTTTGGGCTTAGTATATTGCAGCATCATTCATCAAATTGACCCAAAAGAAAGTGAAATTCCAATGGTCGGAGGCTTGTGAGAGGAGCTTTCAGGAGTTAAAGATTTGAGTTACCTCAACACCGGTGCTAACTCTACCCAAAGGTATAGATGGGTTTGTGGTGTATTACGATGCCTCGAGGATTAGACATGGTTGTGTATTGATGCAGCACGACAAAGTTATAGCATATGCCTCCAGACAACTGAAAGTTCCTGAGAAGAATTACCTGACCCATGATCTTGAATTGGGTACGGTGGTATTCGCCTAGAAGATATGGTTACATTATTTATACGGGGTACACGTGGATGTGTTTACAAACTATAAGAGTCTACAATATGTGTTTACTCGAAAGGTTCTCAATCTTCGGCAAAGGAGGTGGTTGGACCTACTGAAGGATTATGACATGAGTGTCCTTTATAATCCGGAAAGGCTAATTTAGTAGTATACGCACTTTGTAGACTCTCCATGGAAAGAGTGTCCCATGTATATGAGGGAAAGAAGAGCTGGTGAAAGACGTGCATCGACTTGCAAGGTTGGGAGTTCGGTTAGTTGACTCGATCGATGGCGGGATTATTGTGCAGAACGAATCAGAATCGTCCTTGGTGACTGATGTAAAAGCTAGACAAGATGAGGACCCTATTTTGGTAAAGTTATAGGAAGTCGTCCAAAATCAAAAGGTGGAAGTCTTCTCCAAAGGGGGAGAGGGTGTGCTTTGATACCAGAGTCACTTATGTGTTCTAGATGTTGGTGATTTGAGGAACCGGATGTTGCACGAGGCTCATGGATCTAGGTATTCTACACATCCAGGTGCCACCAAGATGTATCGTGACTACGGGAAGTCTATTAGGGGAATGGCATGAAAAAGGACATCACAGAGTTTGTAGCTAAGTGCCCGAATTGTCAGCAGGTAAAGGTTAAGCATCAGAGGCCGGGACGGGTGCTTCAAGATATTAGTATTCCTACTTGGAAGTGGGAAGAAATCAGTATGGACTTCATAACAGGTTTGCCTCACACTCGTTGGCAATATCTGTAATAGCTTAGTCCATAGCTTAGCAGACCATTCACACTCAAAGNTAGTATTCCTACTTGGAAGTGGGAAGAAATCAGTATGGACTTCATAACAGGTTTGCCTCACACTCGTTGGCAATATCACTCCATTTGGGTTGTAGTAGACAGATTAACTAAAGCCGCTCATTTTTTACCGGTCAAAACCACAAATTCAGCGGAGGATTATTCCAAACTATACATCCAAGAGCTATTTTGGTTGCATGGAGTGCCCTTGTCCATCATATCAGACAGAGTTACCCAATTCACCTCTCAGTTTTAGAGGTCATTTCAAAAAGGACTAGGTACTCAGGTTAAGCTCAGAACAACATTTCACCCACAAATAGATGGTCAAGCAGAGCGTACAATTCAAACTCCCGAGGACATGTTGAGAGCATACGTGATTGACTTCAAAGGTAGTTGGGATGATCATTTTCCTCTTATCGAGTTTGCATACAATAACAGCTACCATTCCAGTATTCAGATGGCTCCGTTTGAGGCTCATATGGGTGGAGATGTAGATTGTCCATTGGTTGGTTTGAAGTTGGTGAAATTGCGATGATAGGACCAGATTTAGTCCATGAGGCCATGGAGAAAGTTCATCTCATACAGGACAGGTTGAAAACAGTTCAAAGTCGCCAAAAGTTCTATGCCGATGTGAGGAGGAGAGAACTTGAGTTTGAAGTTGATGATTGGGTATTTCTAAAGGTGTCTCCTATGAAGGGAGTGATGAGGTTTGGAAAGAAAGGAAAACTCAGTCCCCATTATGTTGGCCCCTACTGAATTTTGAAACGGGTTGGTAAGATGGAATATGAATTGGAATTGCCCTCAAAATTAGCTTCTGTTCATCCTATTTTTCATGTATCGCTCATAAAGAAGTGTTTGTTTGATCCAACTCTACTTGTTTCGGTGGACAGTGTTGGTGTGTAAGACATCCTTAGTTACGAGGAGGTTCTTGTGGAAATACTAGACCATCAGGTTCGAAGGCTGAGAAATAAGGAAGTAGCCTCAGTCAAAGTTTTATGGAGGAATCATCAGGTTGAGGGCGCTACGTGGGAACCCGAAGCAGACATGATGGCTAGATACCCACATTTATTCTCTACTGGCTCAGTTCCAGCTTAAGGTATAAGTTTTTGCCATTGTACTCTATTTAGTTTTCGTGTTCAATTCATCTGCCAAAGTTTCTTTCATGTAAAAGTATGTATGGTTCATGAATTCAGTTCAGCCATGTAGTTTAAATCAGAGTTAGTCATTCCATTAGTTTTCAACTGGTATGATCAGTAATTGAGTATGATGATTGCATTTTCTATTTTCTGTATGTTTTCCCACATTCCAAGATGAATGTTCCCATGGGGGGAGATATTGTAATACCCCGAAAGTGCCTAAGACTAGACCCGAGATTTAAAAATGGAAGTTGGCAGAAATCTGGAAAATTATCACAGAACGGGTCATGTAACGGATCGTTGATTCCACCAACGATCTGTAGGAGGTGTTCGTGGTGAGGTACAGCAGGGTTCAAGTTGGGAGTAACGGGTCAAGGGATGAATCGTGGTATGATGTCACGAGTCATTGTTTGTAGTCATGGTGAGACTGGTCCTTAGTGTAGGAGGAAGTAACAGGCCGTAGGACAACTCATTGTGAGCAGCAATGGATCCTGGGTGAGCAACTATGGCAAGGAGTAGGAAAATCTCCTGTCGAGGAGAAGGATGAAAACCATGACTCATTGGATGGAGGCACGAGTCGTAGTGCTCGTAAGAAGGCCCAGGTGCAGGTCATTAAGGGGAAGTAACGGGAGCATCCAACGGACCGTCGTCTAATGTAACGACTCATCCTGTCAAGTCGTGGTGTTTGATCTTAGAAGTTAAGTTTTGGCAGTGGATGTAACGGATGGATACCGCGAGTCGTGGTATCCTGGTACGACCCGTAGGATCGCCTGTGGTCACTAACAGTACTAAATTTTAAGGAAATTCATTAAGGATGTTTTCATCATTCCTAAGTCCTATGGTCCAAAACTACGTCATTTAAGGCTCTAAATGCAGTGTTTTAGGAGGGGAAAATCTATCCTAGGCTCACTCACATCCATGCATGCTTATTGAAGGGATTTAAGAGGTGATCAAGCTAGATTTCTTCAAGCTTTCTTTCAATCTTCATTGGGCTTTCAAGGAGTGGTAAAATAAAATATTCCCAAGGTATGTAGGGTTATGAATGGGTGAATTCGTTCACACCCATGCCCAATCTCTCTCTAAATCATGAAAATTCCTATGTTGATNCTCTAAATCATGAAAATTCCTATGTTGATTCTATGGGGTTTTAACCCAATGCATGAAATTCTAATTTACTACATGGGTATGATTTAAAGGTGTTTCTATTATTGAATTATGATTCATGGGCAAGCTTTACGTTGTTTTCCATTGAAATCATGTTTTAAGCTTTATAAATTTGAATGCCCATTTATGAGAAATTTATTAAAGTTGAGATTTATAATAAATGTTCAATTGATGAGATATTATTGATGAAAAGCATGTTTCTGAGTTACCCATTTTTATAATCATGTTTTTAAGTGAGTTGACTATTTTCAAGCATGTGAAAGTATTGGGTAATGCCCACATGTTAAAGTATGATTAATGATTTATGATATGGATTTCATGATTGATTGATTTATGATGTTGACCTATTTATGGGCCCTTGATTCATGGCTAAACATGTATGTAAATGGGTATCAATGATGTTAATATTTATTTATCCATGAATCTCATGAATGATGTTTATGATTTATATATGAGCCTAATGTGCATGTATTCGGGAGCAGTTTCTAGCACCGAGTAGCTCGACAGTCAAAGGACTACGTCGTTGTCTCATAACTACGTGCCATCGTAGGTTGATATTGATACATTATAATGTTAATGGATCCCCTCTTTCGTGATATCACATACTACACGTCCCATGCCTAGCAACACAGGGAAGGCTCTGCCCACTTGAGCGGGATAGTTGGGGCATCATGTAAGGCTCTACCATGATGGTGTCGGTTATGACGAGTTCTCCCATTGTTCCTCATGATTTATGCATGGTTATCTTCATATTATTTTGGCTCAAGTGGTGTTTACTGAAGCTTTTCTCTTATGATTATGATTATGGTTAATTTATGAATGTTTCGAAAAACTTGAGCCTTATGTTACATTATGATATTTGTGTTATGAGTATGTTTTCCTACTCTTATGATCTCTTATGTATTTAAAATATTTGTTTTACTTACCTTGCATACTCGGTATATTCCATGTACTGACTGCATGTTCTATGCTTTATCGTTTCATGATATAGGCTCCGATCTTCAGACCCAACACTGTCATTAGCTCTTTCCCGGCGCTAGCATCCAGTTCATTGGTGAGTCCTCATCCCCCAAGGACCAGTTGATATCGGTTATCCCTTTATGTTCAGTTTTCCAGACTTGTCGGGTTAGTTGGGGGTGTTGTCGCATCAATCCATCAGATATGCTAGATGCTTTCAGACTATGTGTAGTATTCAGCTTACATTTATGAAGTGGGTTTTGTTTTCTATGTATATCATGATTATTCTTCCGCTATGTTATTATGCTGAGTATTCTGTTTTATTTATTGAGTTAGATGTTTGTCCATGTCATGGGTCGACTTGGAGTCTCCCGGGGCTCCTTGTTCTGTGTTGCGATCCGGGTCTACGTTTGGGTGGTCACATTTTCCCCTGATTTTCAACATAAACTCTCAGAATATCGATCGTAGAAACTCAGACTTTTCCTCTCAAATAAGATCTAGGGTTCCTCATCAGTTGCATAAATTCAAACTTTCTTCTTTAGGGATTTTTACCCAGGTATGTGAAAATTCAACAAGAAAATAGTTCTTCCCTTGTGTCCCTAAACTCTTCTCTATTTTTTCTATCAGTTCACCCCTATGGATTCGAAATGTAGAAAAATTATCAGACTAATTTCTTAAGATTTAAAGTGGAGTATTTCTCATGATTTTTAACTGCTTTATTATTCCCTATTTCTAGAAATTTGTGAGAATTGTATCTAGTGGAAAGATTTAGCCCTAGTTCTCAGTTCAGTAAAATTTAGAATCTTATGTGTTGGACTAGTTTACCTGTAGCTTGATTCTATCAGGTTTGAGATCCCCATATTGTTAGTGTATGTGGAAATTTTAGTCAGATATATGCATGTCCAGTCTCAGTCAGATTATTACACTTAGTGTTGTCCAGAAATGTAAGTTGATTAGTTTGACTGTAGTTAATTCTTGAGGTGTTAGTGATGCCTCCCAGCTATTAGTATTAGATTCAGATATGAGATTTTAGTGGTTCTTTAGGCGTTCATGAAACTTCTAGATAAGCAGCTTTGACCATCCTTAGGACCCCAGCTTCAGATTATAGTTTATTCTTTAGATGGTTACGACGCTTCCAGATTAGCAGCTATGGCCTATCTTAGAACACCAGTTACAGAATCCGGTTTGATAAGACTCTCAGGGTACTTCCATTTAGGTATTCTTTATTTAGTCTTGGGCCCCAATTTTGAGCTACCAGCTTAGTAGCCAGTCTAGGACTATCCAGTGGGAGTAGGACTTAGCAGCAAGCGAACTGGGGTTCCAGCGCACCCAGGTTCCCAGAACTACGTTGCAGCCGTAGGTTATTTTTTCATTAAACTTATGGCCCCATACTTTTTATCACCCAATTCATGCTTTTATACCCAACAAAGGTATATTGGGTCCTATCAATGGGGTGTATACATTGGACTCCATGTCTAGCTCACGTGGTTATATGTCTTTTATAGACTCTCCCACTAGTCAGTTCAGTTCAGTCTCAGATTAGCTCAGTTCAGAACAGTTTCAGATTACTCAGTTCAAATTAGTTTAGTATAGTATTTCAGATTAGTATCTCATATTTAGGGCATGTCTTTGACCATCATATAGGATCATTTTGTCCATCTCAGTATATTGCAATTTATTCAAGTTCAGCATTTCAGTTGGTCATTACATGTCTTTACAGTTTAGTTATTTTTATTCTTCGTGTTTTGGTTTCTCCTACTTACTCAGTACATTTAAAGTACTGACGCATACCTTTTATGCTATATCATTTAATGATATAGTTGTAGGTTTCCAATCTCAGCACCGTTAGTAGATCTAGTCCAGGAGTTTTCAGTTGCACCGTGGTGAGTCCTCATCTTTCGAGGACGATGATTGTTTCTATTTAGTTATATTTCTTTCAGTTACACTTAGAGTTAGCTGGGGTCTTGTCCCAACAACTCATCAGATAGATGGCTTTTAGATATAGACACAAATCCTAATTTTTAGTTTTGTTTTCAGTTGTATTAAACCTTTTTGATTTAGTTCTTCTTCATAAATGCTTTTATTATATTAAGGATTCCTCTATGTTTTTACTCAAGATACCAATGTTATGATAGACCATGGGTTGACTTGGAGTTACTCATGACTCCAAGTACCGTGTCTCGTCCAGGGTATAGACTCGGAGCATGACAAACTTTGTATCAGAGCACTAGGTTTAGAGTATCCTAGGATGTCTGAAAGTCGCATCGAGTAGAGTCCTTTTCATGGGTGTGAAGCGTGCCACACTTATGGCGGGGAGGCTACGAGACATTATTAGGAAAACTCCCTTTTGTTTATACTCTTTCTCGTGCGTTGAAGTTCAATTCCAGAAACGTTCTCTTAACTCATGCTCCATTTCATTTTAGTGAAACCATGCCTCCACAATGTGATAACAGAAGAAGTGTCGTCAACGCTCACCGACATGCCCCACTAGTTCCAGCAGCCCCTCAGGACAACCTAGTGTCCTCCGTAGAGTTTAGAGAGTCCATCCAGCTGCTCGCATAGACAGTCACAAATCAGGTGAACCAGCCGGTGGTTCTGGTCTATACTAATGGGTCCGCAACAGTTGCCCAGGTTCGGGACTTCACCCCGATGAACCCTCCAGTTTCCCATAGATCTAAGGTGGGAGAGGACCCACAAGAGTAGTAGATGAGATTAGAAAGATCACCCAAATTATGGGTGTTAGCTCCTTGGAGAGTGCCAGCCTGGCTGCCTACCAGCTGAAAGGGGTAGCTTAGATCTGGTACGACCAGTGCAAGGATGGGGGACCAGCGGGAGAAGAACCGGTGGAATGGGAGGAGTTCACTACAACCTTTCTTGATAGGTTCTTCCCCCGGGAGCTTAGGGAGGCTAAGATGGATAAATTTATGAATCTGAAATAGGGAAATCGGACGGTGAAAGAGTATGCACTGGAGTTAACAAGGTTGTCTAAATATGCTCCAGAGATGGTAGCCAAGCCAAGGGCTCGTATGCTAAACTTCATTAAAGGAGTATTGGACTTGGTCCTCAAGGAATGCAGGACTATAATTCTTATTAAAGATATCGATCTCTCCGGCCTCATAGTTCATGCCCAGCAGATTGAGGAAGAAAAACTAAAAGACTTGGAGCGGGAGAACAAGCGAGCAAGGACTGGCTAGTCAGATTATGGCCACCAGAGGTCTGGTGGTAGTAGCCACCCACAGCAGTAGTAACAGCAATAGCAGCAGAGGAATCTAGCACCCACTTCAGCCAGTGCCCCTACTTTCCGGTCTCGCAAGGATCGGAGGGGTGGAGCATATGGCTCACAGTCCTAGAGTCACAGCGCTAGCAACCGCTACCCAACTTGCCCTAAGTGTGGCAAGAACAATCCAGGAGAATGCCTTCAGGGCTGAGAGGGTTACTTTAGGTGTGGACAGCTTGGTCATCGGCTCAAAGAATGCCCGTCAGCAGGATGAGGGAGATCAAAATCCACCACTTCAGCCGCTCCAGCAGGCCGACCAGCTCAGCAGGCCAACACTTTAGGTACGGATGGTGCCCAACACCAAACTAATTTTTATGCTTTGTCCTCTCATTAGGATTAGGAGAACTCACCTGACGTGGTCATGGGTATGTTACGCCTTTTCCATCTAGACGTGCATGCCCTACTATATCTAGGAGCCACACAATCCTATGTAGTTTTTCAGTTTGATATCAATCCAAAATTCTTCTCAGAATCATTCTCAGTTTCCACCCTTGTTGGCGAGTTAGTTAGAGCTAACCAGGTGTATAGAAACTGCCCGGTGTCAATCTTGAATAAGGTCATTCCAGCTGATCATGTAGAGTTAGACATGGTTGACTTTGACCTCATTCTCGACATGTATTGGTTACACCCTGGTTATGCCTCAGTCAACTGCAAAACTAGGGTTGTTAGATTTTAGTTCCCTAATGAGCCAGTTTTAGAGTGGACGGGCAGTAGTTCAGCGCCTAAGGTCGGTTTATTTCCTACCTGAAGTCCAGAAAGCATATTTTTAAAGGGTGTATTTATCATGTTTCGGTCAAAGATTCTAGCTTCGAGACCCTAACAATTCAGTCAGTTCCAGTTGTCAGCGAGTTCTTTGATGTGTTTACCAAAGATCATCTCGGCGTTCCTCCTGAGCAGGAAATAGACTTCGACATAGACCTCCTCCCAGAAACTCAAGCGATCTCCATCCCTCCTTATAGAATAGCTCCAGCTTAGCTTAAGGAGTTTACGGAGAAGCTAAAAGACCTCCTTGATAAAGTCTTCATCACGCCCAACATCTCTCAATGCGGTGCTCCAGTATTATTTGTGCACAAAAAAGATTGTACCCTCAGAATGTGTATCGACTATCATCAATTGAATAAGGTCATAGTCGAGAACAAGTACCCCTACCAAGGTTTGACGAGTTGTTCAATCAACTTCAGGGAGCCAGTTGTTTCTCCAAGGTAGATCTCAGGTCGAGGTACCATCAGCTCAGATTCAGAGAGTGTGACATATCGAAAGTAGCTTTCAGAACTCGGTATGGTCATTACAAATTTGTGGCTATGTCCTTCGGACTAACTAATGCCCTCGCAGCTTTCATGGACCTAATGAACGGGGTTTTCTAGCCATATCTAGACATGTTTATCATTGTACTTATTGACGACATTCTGGTACTCCAAATGAAAAGAAGAACATGCTAACCATATGAGGATAGTGCTACGGACACTCAGAGACCGCCTGTTATTCGCCAAGTTTAGAAAATGCAAATTCTGGTTGAAGTCTGTGACTTTCCTTGGTAACATAGTCTGGGTGAGGGTATTCAGGTTGATCCTCAGAAGATAGCAGCAGTGAAAGACTGGTCAAGACCTACTTTCCCAACCGAAATTAGAAGCTTCTTGGGTCTAGCCGGTTATTATCGACGTTTTATGGAAGGTTTCTACTCTATTGCATCTCCTCTGACTAGGTTGACTAAAAAAATAGGTGAAATTTCAGTGGTCATATGTGTGTGAGAAGAGTTTCTAGGAGTTGAAGAGTCGAATCAATACAGCTCCAGTGTTAACCTTGTCAGAAGGAACGGATGGGTTCGTGGTGTATTGTGACGCTTATAGGGTTGGCTTGGTTACATTCTGATGCAGCAGGCTAAGGTGATAGGTTACGCCTCCAGATAGCTTAAGGTTCATGAGAGGAACTATTCGACTCATGACCTAGAGTTGGCAGCGGTGGTGTTTGCATTAAAAATTTGGAGGCACTACCTTTACGGGGCTCATATGGATGTTTTCACCAATCACAAGAGCCTTCAGTATGTTTTCATTCAGAAAGATCTAAATCTTCATTAGAGAAGGTGGATGGATGTACTGAAGGACTATGACATGAGTGTTCGATACCACCCGGGCAAAGCCAATTTGGTGGCTGATGCTCTAAGCAGGATGTCTATGGGGAGTGTGGCTCATGTTGAAGAGGGAAAAAAGGAACTGGCAAAGGATATCCACACGTTAGTTTGGTTGGGAGTGTAGTTGGTTGATATAGCTGAGGGCCGAGTAGTGGTGCAGAGTGGATCATATTCCTCATTGGTAGTGGACATTAAGTCAAGGCAGGATGAAGATCCCATACTTCTTAAGCTGAAGGAGGCGGTTCTCAGAAAAAAAGTAGAGGCTTTCTCCCAAGGGGGAGATGGTGTACTCCGTTACCAGGGTAGACTCTGTGTGCCGGATGTGGGTGACTTGAGATAGAAAATACTGGATGAAGCCCATAATTTGAGATATTCTATCCACCTGGAGCTACTAAGACGTATCGTGATTTATGGGATATTTACTGGTGGAACGGCATGAAGTGAGACATCGCAGAATTTGTAGCTAAATGCTCGAACTACCAAATAGTTAAGATGGAACATCAGACACCGGGAGGTATGACTCAGGATATCAGCATATCCACATGGAAGTGGGAATAACTGAATAGGGATTTTATTACAAGTCTACCTCACACTCATCAACAACATGACTCAATCTAGGTGATAGTAGACCGGATGACCAAGTCAACACATTTCCTCCTAGCTAAAACTACATACTCAGCCGAGGATTATGCTAAGCTTTATATCCGAGAGTTGGTCAGACTTCATGGGGTGCCCTTTTCCATTATTTTAGATAGAGGTACCCATTTCACCACACATTTCTGGAAGTCATTTCAAAAGAGACTTGGTACCCAGGTCAAGATCATCATAGCTTTTCACCCGCAGACAGATGGACAAGTTGAGCCGACTATACAGACCTTGGAAGATATGTGAGAGTGTATGTAATCGACTTCAAGGGAAGTTGGGATGATCACCTACCTCTCATCGAGTTTGCGTACAACAAAAGCTACCACTCCAGTATCTAGATGGCCCCGTTTAAAAAATTATAAGGTAGGAGGTATAGATCTCCTACCGGGTGGTTTGAGGTTGGTGAAGCTACTTTGATAGGGCTAGACTCAGTTCATGAGGCTATGCAGAAGGTACAACTCATCAGGGAGAGGTTGAAAACAGTGCAAAGCCATCAAAAATCTTATGCTGATGTGAGGAGATGAGCATTAGAGTTTGTAGTGGATGATTGGGTTTATCTGAAAATTTCACCCATGAAAAGGGTGATGAGATTTGGGAAGAAAGGAAAACTCAGCCCGAGATATATGGATCCTAAAGAATTTTGAAATGAATTGGCAGTGTGGAATATGAGTTAGAACTACCTCCAGAGTTAGCATCGGTGCACCCAGTCCTCCATGTGTCACTATTGAAGAAGTGCATCTGTGATCCAACTTCAATTGTGCCACTAGACAGCGTGGGAATAAAAGACAGTCTCTCTTACAAAGATGTGTCACTATTGAAGAAGTGCATCGGTGATCCAACTTCAATTGTGCCACTAGACAACGTGGGAATAAAAGACAGTCTCTCTTACAAAGAGGTCCCAGTTTAGATCCTTGACCGTCAGGTTCATAAGTGGAGAAACAAGGAAGTTGCATCGGTGAAATTTTTGTGGAGAAACCTGCTAGTTGAGGGAGCCACATGGGAAGCAGAAGCAGACATGATGGCAAAATACACTCACTTATTCCGTTCCAGTTTAGTTCCAACATCAGGTACTAAATTCCTCCTCAGTACTCTTTTCAGTTCCATACTCATTAGCTTTGTTCAAATTTTCAATGTGCATTCTAGTTGCATCAGCTCTTCTAGCAGGGTTAATTAAATTTTGAGTCAGTTACTCCTTCAGAAACCCGTTCATTGTTTCAGTCTAGGAATTGTAGCTCTATTCCGAGTCTTCCAGCAGTTTTAGCCTTCATTCGAGGATGAATTATCCCAAGGGGGAGATATTATAACACTGCGAAACTTCCTTAGACCAGACTCAGACCTTGCAATAAAAATTCAAAAGAAACCAGGAAATTTTGCTACAGAATTAGTCGTGGTCAGACTCGTGGCTCAAGAAGGAAATGTTATTCAGGATCCCAGGGGTGGCGACTCACATGATGACTCGTTGGGTCAAGTAACGAGTCGTTGAGTTGGTTGTCGGAAGGGTCCTTGAAAAGCTTAACCCTTGAGGCAGCGCTGACGGCGAAAGGAGGGGACGAGTCATTAGGTTGAGTAACAACTTGTCGTCACCACCCGTGGTGTCCAGCTCAAGAACCTTCATAATTTCCACTGAGCGGAACGAGAGGTGAATATTACACCCCGGAATTTGTTTTGATGATTATTTAATGGTTATATGTAATATTAAGGGAATTATGGATTGTATGTTGTCCGTAGGTGAGGAGGGAAACATGTGCAAAGGGAAAAGCGAAGAGTATATGAAGTTTGTAAATAAGGGTCAACTTTAAATGGTCATATATCGAAACATATAATGATCCAGAAGTCCCATAACATATCAAATGATAGGTATTTGATTCTAGTTTACAGTGAAAAAAACCGCTCGTCAATCGGAGTTTGGAGTAAAAAGTTATACTCTTTTGAAGATAGTATTGTCGGATGGAAAAGCGCCCATGCACGCGGGCGCCGAGACAGGCAGGAAGCTGGCGCGCGCGCGCGCGAGGGCACGTCGCACGGGCGCCGCACGCGGGCATCGCCCAGCCTGCCTATATGAAGTAATTTTGAGCTAAAAAGCTCATTTCTACTCCGTTTCACTTCTTTTTTGTTTCAAAATTCACAGAATTAAGAGCTCCATCCAATGGTGAAAACAAACCCCAGG